>WURV02126428.1:0-19206 GCA_011762755.2 Epimenia babai
ATATATAGTAATATATGAGTATATATTACTTAATTATGATGTAAATGTCATGAAAAAATAAGGTTATAGTCACATTATGTAAGTAGGGTCAATTTTTAGGAACAGACGCAAATTAATTCACCGACCACAATTTGTCTATAATATTATCTTACCGTTAAAAGGGTTAATTTTGACATTTCTTGAAGTTCCCACACAACCGAGACGGAGATATTTTGAAATAAAGATGAGATATGCTACTACGCACAATTTTATTGATTTTGTAAATATTAATAGATGAAAAACGACAACACAGAAAAAATTCCACAGCTTTTTTATTTTTTCTCACAATGCCGACTGTCTGCCGGTACTAGGCTCCTACCTTTCGAAACCGGGTAATGCGTCTCAAACGGGTACCCGCGGGTACTTGACTTGGCTCTTGTAAAGTGGGACATATATACGCCACGTTTCAAAATGCGGCTTGTCAAACGACAGTTCATCATGAGTCGGTGGCGTCTCGTGCAGCATCGCTGGATCGTGGCGTCTCAGCATCTCGCATGACCTTAATGAACGCTGGGGCCTCGGGCAGCCTTGCGCAACATTACCACACCCTGCCACTTCAGTAACATTACCAGTCTTCCCTACACTTTGTGTGGCAGTACTTGTGTGGCATTACCGCACCCTGCCACTTCACGCGACGTTACTGTTTCCTGGCATATCGCGTTGTTACATTACCAGCCTGTGGCGCTTTGTGTGGCATTACCGCACCCTGCCACTTCACGCGACGTTAAGGTTTCCTGACATATCGCGTTGTTACATTACCAGCCCGTGGCGCTTTGCGTGTCATTACCGCATTCTGATACTCTCTCATGCATTTTGTCCCCAGTGCTGTTTCCTCGTGTGGTGCATGTCACCGCTGACCAACGGCTCGCAGACGATCTACATCAAGATCATCAAACCGTTCGTGTTGAAGCACCAGAAGGAGGTCGATAAGGCTCTCGACGACGCTGCCCAGGCCCTCAATGAAGGTCAGCCACCGTGCTTACTCAGTTTGATATTTAGTTCGATTTGATTGTTTTACATTTAAGATGTCGCAGTTGTTTTTTGGCTTTTGCAGAAATTAGCCTGAATTCATATTAATGAACCAAAGTAGACAGGGGCTAACTGTCTTAGTTTATAAGCTGCGGCCAGAGCCTACCTAAGTTATCAACATGCTCTCTGCGGCCATCTTCACCAGAGCTCATCGCAGGAGTGTTTGTCTCGGCTGAGGATCTCGCCATGTCCGTTGCTCAGTCTCCAGTTTAGCTTTACGGCGTTTCATCTCCTTAACATAAATATTAACGAAAGTGGGTTTCATGTTTTAAGATTTTGTAAATTTTTATAATATTAAATCCATCAAAGGCACTTCATAAGCGCTTTGGCCATTCTCAATTTGGGGATTTCCCATGGCGGAGTTACTAAACTTGGCAAGTTCCCCCCTTGTGTAGACTAACCTATGCCGCTTACTCCCGCGACCTTCACAGCGTTACCGTGGCGATTCATGACTAACTGTCACTAACGGATGACTGACAGCGTGCGGGGTAATTGATTTTAGTTAATTCACATACTGCCGCGGAGCCTACGAGCTTTGTATTCTTCGTGCGCAATATTGATTTTTTTGTACATATTTCGCTGTGTTTCTCTCTATATATGTACTTGTGTAGATATATATATATTATGGTGTATTAACGCTCCGCTATTTTAATTTTTATAGGTTTCGGTTTTCTAAAGCAGACAGTGTCTGAAGCGTGTTAGTAACTTTCGCTGCTTGGGTTTTAGGGTGCACCCCGTCTCCCCACCTCAGTCAATCATTGACCCTCCCCGTCCATGCATTATCTCAAGGGTTGTTGTTGTCGTTGTTATGATTTTGTACAACATTCGGGCACATTAATTTTCCCGGGATAATTCAGTTATTTCACGGTATAGAGTGCATGGCATCACCAAGAGTTGCGTCATTCGGCATGGCTTTTATCTATGTTGCACATCACCAACAATTCTATCCCCGGCAGTTGCATTAGTGACAATTGCATCAACGATGTTGTCAACAGCGACGTTGGTTTTACAAAATAAGTCATCACCATCGCTTGTGTCGGCCGGCGTCGATGTTACCAACATAGCTATCACCAACGAATCCATCGCACCAACATCTGCATCACCAACAGTTTTAGCAACAATTTTGCCGTCACCAACATCGGCTTCAGCAACTGATGCATCGCCAAAAATTCTATCATCCGACATCGATGTTACCAACATTACAAGCACTAACAGTTACATCAAGAATCGCATCAACAATGTTGGCATCACCAGCGTTGAGTTCACCAACAACGGCGTCACCCGAGAATATAATTAAACATCACGCGCTCATTACGTTCTCTTGCATGCAAGCCGGCTATATCGCAGCTTATACGCGACTGATCCTCAATCCACTTATTTTGCCTTTTGATCAGGAACTGTCATATCTGATGTGCGGTTATGTCCGGGCAACCATCCCTCTATATGGAGGTGTGGGGTGCCGTATTGCATATTGTAACTACGACACGTACAGGGGTAACATAATATGGCTAACTGGACTAAAGATTAACACCATGATGTTATCAAGTAAACCTTGTCAGATGCAATCAACGTGCAGCTAACGACTATACTTGATCTGCGAAAGCTCATGTTCATTTTTTAATAGTGAGGCCAAGAGGTGTTACCGTTGTGTTTCTGCCATCTCTTTATAACATATACATTAGCGATTTTACTAAACTGACTGATTAGGGTAACTGTTCTAGTTACGGGGACATTCATCCACATGTTATCATTATTCACCCTTCTTTTTTCCCTCGTGGCACCTCTAATCCTTTTTGAGTGCCTCGTACCATTGCTTGGCACTGTTACTATCGGAGAGATCAAGCACGTGCATTATCTGACACACACACACAGGACGCACTTGCACTATTGTAGGAATATTTCTTTATTTAACATACGGTGATTAAAAGTTATTGTTCCAATGATAGTTATCAGATGGATGCATGTATCACGTAAATTCCACTCATGAGGCTGGTGGCTTGGACAAGGGATTCTGTAAGAATGTTGAGCCCCTAACTAAATCCAGTTTTTCTGAGGATTTATAAGTTGTAAGTTACTCAATGAATGGAGGCTTAAGCCTTCCTTGCTTTCTGAATTGCTCGCCCTCTGATACTTGTTTTGGAACATGTGATATCTGAGGCGTGCGATAAGTCAACTGCCAATGGAACATGCTCGAAATCATGCTCCCTCACGCCACCACTTAGATGTTCAATTATGACCAATCTTCAGAGAGAGGTGCACAGAAGGAAACTATACTTTTGATGGGACTCGAACCCACGACCACATAACCGGTCTGGCGCTGTGGAGGACATCAGGGGTAACCAGTATAAGCTTTTTCTGTGCATTTCTCTTGAATTATTCCAAGAGCCATATTGGCTACACCAATTAACATTATGTTACGACTGTTTATGGTCAACGTGTCTATGTCTATATACATATGCATATCTTGTAATGGGAGTAAATGCAATATGAATATATGCATCTCGTAGAAATCATCATTACTCAGGAATAATATTTGGTGTGTAAATGGTAAGAGCTAGAGGCTATCCATAATTAATGCGTAGTGATTAAATAGTAAAAACTGTTCACAGATAATGTTTAGTGTTTAAATGGTAAGAACTGTTCACAAATACTGTTTAGTGTTTTGTAAGAGCTTTTTAGAGATAATATTTCACATATCCATGTAAATCTTAGTTAACGGACACTCTTTGGTATCCAATTTTTGTTTTGTTATAATTATATTACATTATAAACATCAATGTGTTTGTTTATCCAACCTGTCCTTGTGTTGTTGTGACCTACCGTATCAAATTCAAATGTACTATATTTTATTCATTTTTGATGATTTCCTACTTCATAGATTCAGATCATTATTGCTGAGTGAAGTTTGTGAATCGATTTTGTGCCATTACGGGCCTCTACTCTCTACTTAGGTGTCACCTTGTCAACCTCTCCCATCCAGCTGGTACTAAAAGGCATTTTCTTGTACTATCCATCTATTTATTAAAGGAAAACCTATGAAAGCGATTGAATTATTTCAGGTCAGCTTTACCTCCATCCCATTATTACTTGCTATATATTTGTTCGGTGAGCCATCTAACTACATTTTTTATTGTATTTGGGTAAACAATCGGTAAATTTCTATTCCCAAGGTCAACTTTTCGCATCGCTGTTTATCGTATCTTTGTATGAAATCAGCAGCTGGAACGGTCGTCACGGCGATTGCTGGTGACCTCACCGACCTAGGTATTTCCGTTCACGTTCTTATTGCAAAGTTCTTCGCTGTTCTCGTCCTTCAGCGTTCATCGCCAAATTGCTTCCGAGTTCCGTGTCATTGTTATTTTCTACGAGGCATTCGCTAACCCTATTACAGAGTTGTCGTCCTTAATGACTCGTTTCCACCCGTCATTTATCAAATCGCACGTGCTGGTTGGTTCAGCCTTCAGGGTGCGATATGTACATGGGGCAATTTACTTTTTATGTTTTGTTAATTGTATGCATTTATTTCTTTCACCTCGGTCGCTTGCCTTGAGTGCCTTCCATCAATTACATCAGTTTTTTTTTTCGGTAAAATTACCGAGTATTCGTAACTGGTTGGTTGTCCTCACCCCTTGTACAGGGACCTATTCGAGTAAATCAACGCTGTTCAGATGAAGTATCTAGCAGTTTTTTATTGGTCATTTTATTTACCAATATTGTGTTACCTGTTTATTTTAGTAGCTAATAAAGCTAATAAATTTGGCATTATGTGCGCGGAATTTGGGGCTGAAATCGCAGTCATTGTCGGGTACTCACGATGTATCTATCGTTTCGGGTCAACGAGACACGATCATTCGGACGGGAAGTTCGTCAGTTATGTGTGACTGTAAATAATTCCTTGTTTTCCTAATCCATCGATCAGCAGGCAGTGTCTACCGATGAGAACACACGCGGCTGTAAACACCGGTAACGGCTGATTGGCTATAAAATTGCAGAATGCAGACGAGTTCTGTTTAGCTTTCATGAAGCTTGTTATGCGCATAAATTATCCCGTCATATGGATGCGATTATAGATTCTGGTCCCCAATCGAAATGTTTTATCGGCTCCCATTCAAGTTGGCATTCGCTGTTTGCTAATTTCTACGTATTGTGCCGGATTTTCACCGATAACGCTATTGTAGTTACGTCCCGTTCTTTTATGATGTTTATGTTCCGCACTCTTCGCGCGTGACATCGCCAGGTATGATGGTAGCATATGGTGGATGTGTGGCGGTAGTGATTGCACTGTCACAACTGTTTCATGTACGGGTCGAGTAAAACAGTGTATAGAGTGAATTGTCTAGTAACTAGATGGGGGGGCGGCAAAGATAGTGGTGAATGTTTTAACTTTAAGGCTCCGCGGATTTATGGAGTTTTTGGCTGACGGGGACGGATTAGGAGTAAAATTTTCTTCCTATATGATTCATCTTTTGGTGCATTATGGTGTTACTTAAATGTTAATAGCCTTCTTATTTCGATTGTGTACGGTGTAATGGTGTAGGGTAAGCAATTAGTTGAGTGGTAGGAGCACTGGACTCGTAACCGGGAGGTCGCGGGTTCAATCCACCATTCCACGCTGATCCTCAGCAAGTCATTTATCCGGTTTGCTGGAGTAAACCCGTCTCCAAAATGCTTAGGTGCTTGATGCCATCTGGGGCGGTATGGGAGTGCCATAGGTGTTGTATATGTGCTGAATGAATAGCTACTAAAACATTTATTGCAAACTGATTGGCTGATCCATGCGGTGTGGACGTGTTGTGCTTTACCTTTAATGGTGTATGCATTACTGGCATAAGCATTAGATCAGATCTTAGGGATGTGCTTAGATGTCTTTAAATATATTAGCTATTACGTCGTGTAAGAATCGAAAACACTAGGTCATACAAATTTATAGAGATTATCAATGAATGGTGTACGAACTGGAATGACACACCTGTCGGTGTTGGCGCCAGTGGTGCAGTGCTTAGAAGCGTTGCCTTTCGTGCGAGAGGTTGCGAGTTCGAACTGGCACAAACCAGGGATTTTTTTTAACGTGCCTCCCACGATAGGAAATGAGCAAGATTTTCGTGCTTGAATATTGATAACGATTTGTCGTGAGATGGTTTATTATAAAAATATATTAGGGATGTAACAGGGCAATGTTGTACATGAGACTGACATTTAATTATAAAGTAGCACCAAAACCTCGCCTTTTCCCTTTTTTTTATCTATACGAGACGCATGGGTCATTCATGTTAGATTATCCCTCGATCGTTGCAGCCCAGGACCTGGCGAAGGAGGAGGCTACGGAAGCTGCCTTCGAGGTCCTGAAGAAATCGTCGTAGATGCTGATTCGGGGGACGGGGTCACCGCTACGCGGAGTGTACGGGGTGTGCAGTCTACAAAACTACCCGACTGCGCAGTGTGGGTGGCGTGCGAACGGCGTTCAACGCCGCAGTTTGTGTACATAGCGCTTTTTTGCTTTTTGTATCGATCTGTGACCTACAACTGCATGCATCTATATCCAATGATTCCTCATTCGGCGCGACCCGCTTAACACGTCGGCCTCCATTTTTAATAAAATTACGATAAACCTCCACGGCGTGTTGAGCGGGACGCGCCGTATTACAATGATTAACTCCTCTCATATATATCAACGCGTTGCCACGCAGTTGCGGACTGTATTTAGCGAATTTATTTTCGCACTATATATTATTGAATTTTTGCTTTTTCTCATTTTTATCCTAGTCATTAACCGTTAACTCAATGACTTCTTGATTTGTCTCATATATCTTTCAGATTAATTAGCGATTGTACTATAATCAAGCGTGATAATTATTAGGCATTCGTGCAGAGTTTATCCCTAGACTAGCAATGTGTGATCTGTGTCGTGCGTATTGGTGTGTGTACTGATGTGCCTATTGATGTGTGTGTTTCGCCTCTCGTACTTTTCGTCATGATGTTTCTCGTGAACTGACATGAGTTGAGTATTTGTGAAGGATATCACTGAGTCCGGTGTAACATGGACTTAAGCCATCCTGGTTCGTTACACACGTCTATCACAGACCCTTTAATTTCTCCACCAATGATAGTTCTTGATGCAACATTGACGTGTATTCATCGGTTCCTCCCCCAGCTCCCCCAGTAATGATTCATGATGCAACACTGTCATATATCCTTAAGTTTTGCCACCAATATTTCATTCCACATGACCATTATAATTTCTCCACCAATGATATCTCATTCCACACGACCATTATAATTTCTCCACCAGTGATATCCCTTTAATACGACCATTATAATTTCTCCACCAATGATATCTCATTCCACACAACTCCTTCAGTTCCACCGCCATTAATAGCTCAAGATGCACCACTCCTCATACTCAATGTATCCTTGAATGATTGATCCGATTTTGAAAATTATTCCTTTAAACCGTGGGCCCTCATGAATGATGGATCCGATGATAAAAATGATTCCTTTAAATCGTAGTCCCCTCCATTCATGGCTATCTAAAGTACGAAATATGTTGTTGTATAGACAAAACTTCATGTGTACTGGACAAATGTAGGCATGACCTCGTTATTTTGATAACATTCTTGACCTCTCCTTTAGGTCGAGAAATAATCAGTTCTTGGTAGATGTCGCGTTATTCAGTTGCAATCCATCGGATATTTTGTCTCTCAGTTTTAGCACTGTCAGCCAATCAATGTTTGTGCCTGTACCCTATCTTTTGCATTGCGTTTGCACGAGTTATGTTTGACATATGTTAGCTATTTGTCAGTATGTTTCAATGTTTTAGGTGCGTGTCAGTTATATTCGCTTAGGTTCGCTTATGTTTGTGTCGCCTATATTAGTGTCAGTTGCCTTAGGTTTACGTCATTATGTTAGTGTCTATTGCTTTCCGATTGTGTCACTAATATTAGTGTCAGTTACTAGTGTCAGTGTTCAGTTTGTGTTGGTTATATTTATGTCAGATGGCTGAGTTTTGTGTCGGTGACATTACGTTTGTATTGACTACAATTCGCGCTTTGTAATATTTTCTGGGGGCAGATTTACAGATTTTTTCCCTCGTCGTTTAGCGATTTTCCATTTGACTTAACAGTACGTCGTACATACGCATTTAAGTGCACTGATGCATGCTTCATATATCCATTCCGGTGCGTTTCACTGCAAAAATGTACAGCACCGCAGAGAGCGTCTGATACCGACACACCTAACAAGTGATAATGTGCATTTTTCCTAGCTAAATAGAACTTTAATATCCCTGTTCGCTACCGGATTTACCCTGAACTGACCCACTCTAATACGGTCGCTTTGTCATTCCTACAGGCTTTCCGGCATCGTCATAGTTTCCATAAAAATCTGGGAAGTATATCATAGGGCTACCTATATTCATTTGAAAAATCCCTATTGGAAGTATGTAAAAATAAACAACACGAAGTAATTTGGCAGGTTTCGCAGTCTATTTCGTAATTAGCTGATTTTCAGCAGGAATTAGCATTTGCACATTTTTGGCGCGTTTATTAAATACATAGTCTCTATCGAGAACAGGAGACCAGGACAATTGTAGTAGAGATTCATTGCCGAGCGAATGTAGTCTTGGGTATATATGTTAGTCTTTCTGTCGCCATCTTTGAATAACAGTTGTAATAATGATGATGATGATGATGATAATGACGACGACGATAACAATAATAATGATGATAATAATGTAATATACAGAAATATTGACTAATACAGCATTAAATTAATTTTGTCATAATTACTCTGCGTTATGTCAAGTGTGACCTTCATCATCGCGGTATGTGCCCTAAGGCTCGTAACATTTCATGATTGAACTGATTAAACTGAGTGAACTGATTGTACTGATTGAACTGATTAAACTGAGTGAACTGATTGTACTGATTGAACTGATTAAACTGATCTGATTGAACTGATGGAACTGATTAATGTGATTGAACTGATTAAACATCCAGTCATTTTTGTGAGTATTGAACGGTGGTAAAAACTTTTAGTGTCTCACCAACATTAGTAGATTTATTCCTACTTTATGGTATGCAGAAATTTAACTCCATGGAATTTTTAATGAAAGTGGGTCGGTAAATGTCATTAATATAATACTAATTAAGGTGAAATTGATTAAAACTAATAATTATTGCTTAAATTTTTATCTAATCCCTCCAGACGCGATAGCTGGCACCTCTGATACTTTGTATATTGTGCAATTCCATAGTGTAGTAATTTAATAGTGATATTTTTATGTAGATATTTTCTTATACTAATATTGCATGTTTTTCATTTCTTTCATGGACTCCTATACATTAGCATAAATTGTATCGGACACTTCTCCCGACGCGTGACTAACCTTCCGCCGACGATAGACGTATCGCGAATGAACGTTGCGTCTTCAATGACCACGTTTATGTGATGGTTTGGCGCACAAACACGAATGAGGATCCGCGTAAAATTTACAGAGTGAAAGTTTTATACTCGATATATTTTTAGGCTATTACAATTGATGTGTAACGATCGTCGATGCGACCAGAAATTGAATGATTTAAAAGGTGTAAAACTTACAAAAATAATGATTAGTTAACTGTTAGAAGTGTTGACGGTATCATTTTTAGCTGTGAGGTAGACTTTTGCCCCTATTATCCCAATGCAGGGCTATAGACTATATATATATATATATAGCTACAGTAATTCTTATCATATTGTGGGTATGTTTGCTTATTTTGCGTGATTTCTTTTTGTCTAAAAAATTAGTTCGTCATAATGAAATAGAATTGGTAATGCGTTTAATTTATTTCTGATTATACGCCTATCTCTATCTAATAAAACATTATATCACCAATATGGATTCTTTGTGCATTTCTATATTCATGATTTTTGTCTGACAATATGGAATTCTTAATTGGATGCCTAGGATAATCTAGGATTCTTGTCACTTTGGCTATACTGAAAATCTTCTAAATTTTCTCATTAAAATTACTATCATTCAAATAACAAGTGATCGTTGAATGTCTAAGTCTCGACCCTCGGGGCGCCCGCCCCTGGAACAGAGGATCACAGACTGTTTTGGACAATTTGGTTATAAATAGTAGTGGTCTTGACTCGATTGATCTCCCTCAATAAGGCTGATGCAGTATGTGTGTTATCACCCATGTAGGAGACTGCAGTGACCCTAAAACATAATCAGACTTAAATGCCCGCTTAAAAATGCAACAGCTCGGTGTAGTCACTACCGTAAGACGATTAGACGGCACGTGAATTAGTGACTATACACTGCCTGGCACTAGAACAACTCGTTCTCGTCATCTTCCGTGGGGAGGCAAACTGACGACTGGCAGAGCCGAAGAATTCAAACAGACGCACCTCGTATTTGAGGTTTCACGAGCTACAGAAATGAGATAAGCGAAGTTTTTGAGATGATCCTGGCCCGGGAAGAGTTTATTTTTAGCAAGGCTCAAATTGATCTTAGTACTTTCTGTAATATGTCATAATAAATAAAAGAAAAACATAACAAGAATATACTGCGATCAACAACTAGATGTTGACTTTTTTGAGGTGATGCTCAGCAAGTCATTTATCCCCGATTGCTGGAGTAAACCTGTCTCTAAAATGGGTAGATGCACGATATTATCTTTGGAGGGGTTATATGTGAGTATTGAAGGTATTGCTTATGCGCTGAATAGCTGCCAATAACATTTAATTGTAAATCGCATCTGAGAGCCTTTATTGGCTGATACTTGCGGTCTATAAATGTTGTACTTTACCTTTATATCTAACAAAGATATTCGGGCTGACTTTCTGTTTACTGGGTTATTCTTTCATATAATATGCTATCCACAGGAATGTGCTATTTCAGAATTTATCACAGTATTTGTAATCATCTAGTGTTTTCTATGAGATTATGAACATCCACGCATGTTATGCTCGCAACAAGACAAGGCCCACCTACCATTCAGGTAAGACTGTTTATGGGAAATGACTATATATTCGGCCATAAGGCAACTATTTCTCGCTATATATTACAACTGGCAGATATGCTGGAGAAAGTAGTTACGTCACAAAGATGGATACTTTTCTACAGTGTTCTTTTTCAATTTTCTAGCTTGAAAGTACATTAGGTATGATGATATTACTGCATGTTATAGTACGACTCATCTACGCTCTCTGAGGGCGTTTGGAACTAGTGATGTAAGTGGAAGATGTGGATGGCGTTTCCCCAACCGTAGAATTGAGGCTACTCCGTTGGTCGTGTTGATCAGAGATTTTAAAAACCGCACAAAAGGGTCGTACAAAAAGTGTAATCCCCAAACTATTGTTGCGTGTATTATAGAACTGGCATGTATTATATTATACCATTTTAAGTCGTTAATCTAGTGTAGTTAAGCATTGTTAAGAGATCGTTAAGAGGTGCGCGCGTGCGTATGTAGTATGTACCACCTAGATATGTCGCACATTCCACAAAGTCTACGAAAAGTTTATGGTCATCTACCATAAGACGACGACATAGCGGGGGGGATAACCCGACACAGAGCATCTAAAGCACAACAAACGTCGGCGAGGAAAACCTAAAATGAAAGGACTACCTAAACCCCCATTGGCACAGGCCTGAAAACGCCACAGTTAGTACACTGATTAGAGCGGGAATTGACCCAGGGACATCTGGATCAAATTCAAACACTCCAACCACTACGCTAATTGCCCACTGTCGTTAAGAGGTAGGTGTCTTTCGATAATCCATATTGTCCATACAGGTAGCAATAGTACATTTAAGCTCTAGACGCACCGTCGTTGCTATGGATTGTTATAAAATGGCGGGTATCGGCTAGGTGGTCGTAGCGCCTATATTGAATTAAAATTCGTGGGTTTTCCCTTAAAGTGGGACACATTTTCCATTTTATCGCTGTGTAAGTTGTTAAAAGTATTGTCTAAAATCACCCGAAATTGCTGTCGGATATGAACAGCTTTACTAAACAAAAGACCAAAGGTAAAGAGGTACGATACTATGTTAAGTGAGACAGTAGAACTAGAAGCTATTTAATAACTATCGTAAAATAATTCATCTAGATTTTCTCAAATGGTAGTGCAGTAGTTGTTAAGTCAGTTTACATCACTTTAGAACCGCTATTGCACCATTGATAGGCATATTAAATATTCCATTAAAATTTATAGGCTTACTATGTACTAGGCAATTGTATGTGCAACAATTATATGAAAACTACAAAAATGAAGTGATTAGTATTTACATTCGTTGTAATCACCGTACGATGAAAAGTTGTAAAAATGAGACTAATTCCCCTTGTTATGCCACTAACATGTTTATGCTTTAGATAAAGTTCTTATCGAAGAAATACTAATTTATAGAACTCGCTAACGAATTTTACAGCTTTGCATTCACGATGTTAAATCCATACCTTGCAGTCTGTATTAACTACAAACCTTAGTATTAACAATCTAACCATTGTTACTACCAACTCACCTACCCCACCCTGTCACGCCCCGGCATCTTGGCAGCTACACTCTCCCAGTGTTGTGCACTCCAAGGCTGCACCTAACAATAGTACCGTAAGTTTGATGTGCAGTTTCTTTAACTCTTAACTGTATAAACTGTTACTTGCGTAACACTTTACTCATCAATTATTCATTAGATATTTCAGTGTATGTTCGATTTTACATCGAATCGGTTAATAATCCAAGGTGCATGCATATTCAACTTCCTCTAGATGCACACTAAATTATTCTTCCTGAAGTATGACCCGGATAATTTGTTTGAATATTGGCCGTAGCATTTTAGCATTCCATAAGAGTAGTATTAACTGTTACTTTTCTAGAATTTTCTAGATTTTTCTCTGATTTCACTAAATGCATCTTATGTAGTATTTAGTCATTAGATGAACACCAGTTTAGTTTTAGGAAATCATTGGTTCAGATCCCCGGCAATAGAGATTTTTTGTGATATAGTAAAAAATTATTTACAAAAGTAATACATGTATTATACATCCGGTTATTTCCTGAAAGCTTTTATTCTTTTAGATATTTTTTCTTTTTTTGAGGTTTTATATTTTGATTATCGTTGCATATCCCGCATGACGCTCTCCATTTAGTTAAGCCATCCCGCGTTGTATCGCGACCTAATTGTGAGGGGCAGTGACGATGCCAGAAAGTTTGCCGCACCGGATCAGCCCCATCACTTAAACTACTTCACAGGTAATTTTTTTAATGAGAATACGTCGTTGTGACTCAAAGAAAAATCACCGGTATTTCATGTGCTCATTAGTATGTACAAAAAAGTCACGTGATTTGCATTTTTGTTACTCGTGTGTTATGTGAAGGCACAGTTTTTATATATTATATTTTTCGTGGGAATGTTGTGTCCTTTACGGATGTTTTTCATAATTTTTAGATTTTTTTTGACCTTGTGATAACAATCATGTGACGCATCGTGTCACTCCATCCCGAGTTTTGTATAAAAATTCCCAGTGTTCTGTTTCGCATCATATGAGGCTTTGTATTACATAATTCTGTGCTTTGTATTTTGTATCACAATGTACAGCGTTTTGTTTCACATCGTGCTGTGCTTTGTAATAGGTAATACATTGGTTTGTATCACATAACATGATGGTTCGTATTGCGGCATCCTGCGCTTGGTACGACATCGTACATCGCTTCGTATCAGCTTTGTATCAGCTTTGTATCACAATGCACAGTGCGTTGTATTGCTTGTATCATATCGCATTCGTGACACTTTGTATCACTCAATCTGCTGATTTGTGTCGCATCGCACCGAGTTTTGTATAATTTCAGAACGGGCGCCGATATTTACACGTACAATCAACTCGGCGATGACGGTGAAGAAGGTCAGCTCGCAGGAATCGCAGAATGATCAGGATGCCGGGGATGCTGCCAGAGCTACGAAGAGTGGCCCCGTCACACCTGTGCCCCTGAGTCAGGCACTCCCTAATGCTCAGGTCTCACTACCAGGTCTGTAGATGCACTTGACGCAGACATAGGGAAATATTTGGGAGTCATTCAACACATTAAGGGAACTTATCAAACACAGTGAGCCATACGCATGACAGTACCCTTCTTTGGGCATTACCACTGAAGTCTATTTATTTTAGCTTAAGAATAATGTATAATAACATCTAGAGAGAAATGCATGGAAAAAACCCTATACGACCTCCAGATAACTGAGTCCCATCAGTGGTACAGGTTTTTGTGAGCATTCTGTGCTATTGAAAGAACCACATTGGCTGCCCCATTGATATGACTTACTAAAGCTTTTAACGATGTACAGTCTCGCCCCTATACTCCGATGATCGTTACTCTGAATTTGACAGTAGACCGGCCTCTTTGTGGGGAACGCAATTTTCCTTACTTATTTGTGCCAATTACTCCGGATATTGTGATTCGACTCCAGACGACATGAACGGGCACAAATGGTGGTTCAAACATTATTTCTCACTCTACCTAGTCCGAACATCGACCAATGTTTACTAAGCACTTATCAACTTTCATATCAATCAGCAGTACTGAAAATGTTTTTTTAAGACCACGAGGACACGGCGACGTATGATAGCCAACTGTAGTGATACTAATTAGTTATACTGTACAATAAAATGTGATTCAATTTCATATGTAAATGTATCATTCGTAGTTCTCTCTCCCTTCAGCGATTCGTTAAACCAGATATTCATTAGCCAGGCTAAATTCCTTGGTAACGGACCCGTTCGGAGTAATGGCGCCAGACTGTATATCGTTTCTTTTGTTGCTAATTGCAGGTGAGAAGTTGTTGGTGCCGGAAAGCAGTCGCTCCCCCGGTGCGCACACTGTATATCGGTCAGCAGACGAACGCTCAGCCAATCCTGACAGACTCAATCTGGATCGGTACTCCACTATTTTCTACCGTTATATAGTAGATAAATATGACTGTCGAGACCTGAATAAGGACGTGACATTTATGGGAAAATTCTTTTATATTATACGTTGTTAATACTTTCATCGATAGCGCTGTACTGTATTTTAGCAATGAACAATGTGGGCTGGGTGTACGTACTGCAATGTGCATCCATTGTCATAAATGAACATAATGTGATTATTAACACTGTCACAGTCGCATAAAACCCCGAGTGTTATTCATTTAATGTGATTATTATCACTGTCACAGTAGCATAAACCCCCGAGTGTTATTCATTTAATGTGGTTATTAACACTGTCACAGTAGCATAAACCCCCGAGTGTTATTCATTTAATGTGGTTATTAACACTGTCGCAGTAGCATAAACCCCTGAGTGTTATTCAGTTAATGTGATTATTATCACTGTCACAGTAGCACAAACCCCCGAGTGTTATTCATTAAATGGCAGCAATATTTTTTTACATTTTGCGCAAAATATTTCATTTTGCGAATATTTTGCCTCTTTTTTAATGGGCCAAATTGTACGGTATTTATAGACAGATGGCCGAGTGATCAGATCATTGGATTTGAGTTGCAGAAGATCGTAGTTTCATTCTTGGGCTGGCCAGTAGACGACCTGGGTGCTTTTGGACAAAAAGTCTCTGTATCGTTGTTTTCCTAATTTGGATATATTTAGTCGTTGCAGACTGGTTATGAAAGGCCTTCTTTCCTTCCGTCATGTCTGGTTTTCATTCCCTCCTGTCTCTGTTCACAAGTACACCGAGATACCACTGCCTGTTTACAAGTACACCAAGATACCACTCTCTATTTACAAGTACACCCAGATACTACTCTCTGTTCCCAAGTACACCGAGATACTACTCTCTGTTTACAAGTACACCGAGATACCACTCTCTGTATATAAGTACACCAAGATACCACTCTCTATTTACAAGTACACCCAGATACTACTCTCTGTTTACAAGTACACCGAGATACCACTATATGTTTACACTTTATGTTTATGTCTTCCAATATAGTGGACCATTGCAAAAAACAAAATATCCACTTTGTTCTTTTTAAAATAGCATAATGACGTACTTAACCTGTGACCTTCCACATGTTTGCCTTGTTTCAGACGGAGATTGCTTTTCTGCCCAATCCTCGAAGGTGAAGAGAATCTTCGCCTACTCAATTATCAACATAACCTCATCAGCAAGATCGAGAATGTGTCGAACTTGCGGCGATTAATCTTCCTGGATCTCTACGACAACGATATCCAGGAGATCTCAAACCTGGACTCGCTCAAGTCACTCCGCGTCCTCATGTTAGGAAAAAACAGGTCGAGTCTTTGGATATTAAATCATGTACAGACTTTCGTTCTCTACTTAACGCGGTTTAGCTTCATTGATAGAACACAGGCCTGCGAAAGAGAAGACAGTGAGTTCTAACCCTGGCAATGCCAATCGCGTTTTCTCGTATCATGGTTGGTTGAGGTACCTTATCTTGATTATTCTTATATTCATCTCTGCTTTCTGGCTGTATTCCCATGTGCATGGAGAAGAGCTGTTGTCCGGACAATTTGGAAATCACCGCTTAACCCCCAGGCATTGTCAAGTTATCGACCTGTGTCAATGCTTATGAGGATCTCAAAACTTACTCAAAAGGCTGTCTTTGCACAATTATCTGGATATCTATTTGATAATGCTCTTTATGACCAGTTTCAGTCGGCGTATTGTCGAGCACATTCCACAGAAATTGCTGTATTACGAGTTCATAGTGATACCCTGAGTTTCATTGACGACACTAACTAGCGGTACTGCTTGATTTAGCGGCTTTTAAATATATATGTATATGAGAATGTTATATCACTCCTTTGGGTTCTTTTTATATGACTTGTCATTGATACCTACCAGAAGTATCGTATTATCTTACTGATCTTAATGATTAATTTCCAGAATCAGCAAAATTGAAAACCTTGATACCTTGATAAAGTTGGATGTTCTTGACCTCCATGGCAACCGGGTATGGTCTGTTTGCATTTTTGTTGTTGCTATGTTAGAATATCATTGTATACTCTAAAAAATGACATTAGAATTTTGTTAACGTATGACATTCCCTCCTTCGAGTTATTTTTATGTCGTTTATTACCATTAGGGGGTAATATTTTAGGTGAGAGTCTGATGAGTTTACACTCTAAAGATTCCCCCACGAACCATGTTCAATGATATTGTGTAAATCTTGAAATTGGCTGGTTTTGTATTGATCCAATTGTCAACAGATCAAGTCTTTTGCTACAAAATAGTATATATATATAAAATGACATTAACGACAGGCTGATTGTCACATGATTGTTACTAAATTGTTACCTCATAGTTGTCGGATAGTTACCTGATTGTTTTCTTTGAGTTATAGTGCCTCGATCGTTATCTTATTGTTACCTTAGAGTTGCCTAATTGTTACCTGATAGTTACCTGATTGTTTCCTCAGACTTGTTACTTGTTGTTACCCAATTGTTACCTGATAGTTATCCAATTGCTACCTGATTGTTAACGGATTGTTACCTGACTGTTATCTACTTGTTACCACGTGTTATAGTTACCTGATAATTATCCAATTAATACCTAATTGTTTCCTGATAGTTATCTCATTATTATGCCCTTATCACCTAAATGTCCCTTTATTCCGCTATCAGGAGCCATTACCTTGTGGTTATATCTACCATTTTCCGAATATTTCCTATGAACGCCGCTTAAAATAATAGATAGCGGAAACTTTTACTGGTGTCTATCGCTTCAGATAAAAGTTATAGAGAACCTGAACCACTTATGGCAGTAACTTTCCTGGTGTCCATCGCTTCAGATAAAAGTTATAGAGAACCTGAACCATTTACGGGAGTAACTTTTCCTGGTGTCCATCGCTTCAGATAAAAGTCATAGAGAACCTGAACCACTTACGGGAGTAACTTTTCCTGGTATCCATCGCTTCAGATAAAAGTTATAGAGAACCTGAACCACTTACGGGAGTTGCGGGTGTTGAACCTCGCGGGTAACGTCATCTCGTGCGTCGGTCAACTCACCGGTATGGACTCGCTGACCGAACTGAACCTGAGGAGAAATAAAATCAGACAAGTTGTGAGTTACTTTTACTTTCTATTGTTACTGCATGTATGTACCAGTAAGGTTGACATGGTCCCATCAATATGTATCTTCATAAATTTCAGCCGGATTAGCATATTAAAAGGTTTTTCAAATCATCGACATACCTCTATTACCTCACCTGAGCTTATGCTGGCTTCTCTAATCGGATGTCGTGCGTCGTCCGTCCATCCGTTGTCCATCCAATGTTAAAAAAAATTTTCTCAACCATTTATCGTAGAGCTTTGCAATTTGGCATATATTCTCCTAGGGTTGGTCATTTTTAGATATGTAAAGCTTATCATTATTAGCATGACGGGAGGTAATTTCTGCTGATGTTTTTAATATTATTTAAAAATGTTTGCCTCTGGCCTTTTTTATATCCGAATGAGTGTTTTGAACCCAGTTCAAGCATCTGGAGCCCTCTTTGACTATTGTTTTCTTCTTTTTCTAGATTTTCTTTGTTTTTTAGTTTTTATTTATTTTGTGACAGTTTTTTAAGTTTTCACTTATATTTAAGCATCTCAAGTGCATTTTTATTCGACATGTTTTATTCCTTTTTGTTTTTTTTTGTATTTTTTCATTTCTTTCCAATAATCAGTTGTATCTTTGGCCTCTAGTTTTTTATATGCAGGGACGTATATACTATAATACTTGTGAATGTCATTACTCCTGTTTTGTTCTGTAAAATACCCACATGTGATCACTCCCTGTTCTATCTACCTATGCAACATCCGTCAGTGCTATCAGGTTTGTTGTTTCATTTACATGTAAAACAATGGCCATTGGGATCACTGCCATTTTATTTACTCGTCCTGTAAACTCCCATATCGGTGACGACACCTGTAAAGCACCCGTCTATGGATCACTTGTTTTTCATTCACCTGTAAAAGACCTCTCAAAGGATCACCTTCCTCCACTCTTTTTACAGAATGATATCGACATGCTCCCCTGTTTACAACGACTGTTTCTCAGCTTCAACGATATATCCAGGTTTATCCATATATAAACCATTCACAAGATTGACTTCACTTTCATCTCAAAGATTAATTAATAATTAAAGAATCGCACAAGCTT
>WURV02126539.1:0-19205 GCA_011762755.2 Epimenia babai
AGCGTCCCAAAAATGCAATGTCTCATGTCTCGGGAAAATATCCATATCCCTGACAAATTTTAATTTTTCATAGCTTGTTCTAAAGAGAAATAGCATGCCTTTCTAATGATACCCATATTATGTATATTCGTTACATTTTGAGTTTGCAGCAGGTCATCAAAGAAGCAGTCATAAAACACTCATAATGCATTTTTACAGTGGATAATTTTACCGTGCCTGTCTTGGATGACATTTAATTCATGGAATACAGATTCAAACAAGTTGTCTTAATATTATCAAAGAATTTATTAATGTTAAAAAATGTTACTATCTTTTAGTGTGACACCACGAAAATGCTATAAAAATTTGTAAACAAACAGTACTTGCCATATAAATGGTGAATTTGGTACAACCAACTTTTTGGTGACCATATATATATATATATATATATATATATATATAAACTACATTTTGGTTTGCTCATATATTTATATTTCAATGATATCATAGAATGTGAATTGGGCCGGAGCAACATTGTTCGCCTTAGCCCTCTTCATCCATAGAAGTACTACACAAGAAATGTTCAACAAAATGCAAAAAAGTCACATATAATACAACAGATTTATCGCAAAAATGTGAGCATCGCTGTGCCACAGCGCTCCAGGACTGGCTTGTGTAAGATATTTTAGTTCGACTAAGGCATCAGACCACACTAGGGAAGGCCATACAGAAAAATCAACAAGATCTTATGTGTCAGAGTAAATTGAAGGACAAAATCAGTTGGGGGTGAAGCTGAAATGGATGATACTAGTTGAAAATAGGTTGTGAATTGAGGCCTGAAGGATGATACTAGTTAAAAGTTGAGTCGAGGCCCTAAGGATGATACTAGTTGAAAATTTCGGCATTTTTGGGGAAATATTGTATTGAATGTATCGAATAAGAAATAAGCCTTTTGATGAAACATGACTAGGCATAAGATACGAAAAGTGAAGGTAACACCCTATCGGCTAACTAAGATTATGATTAACACAAGCTGTCACATACAAGTATACTCAACAAGGGCAATGAGTAGGGCTGGTGACACACAAGGAATATAAACGGTAACAGATTGCGAATGATATTTTAAATCATAACCTTAGCCAATAGGGGGATAACTTTACTTGTTTAGTACGATAGGGCGAACACGGCAACCTTCGCCACTAAACATAATATAGAAGACAAAGATACAATATTTGAAATCAATAATATATTGAATTACACTCACTTGTTTCTGAGAGTTTGGTTCATTTTTCTGCTTGTTTTTGGCATTCTTCGACTTCACAACCCCATTCTTTTCAACTTTCTCAGCATTGGCTGAGCCATTAGCCTGTTTGTTCTGAGCTTTCTTTCCCTCATTTTTCGTCTTGCCTTTATCCTTATTACCCTTCTCAACTTCAGCATTTTTAACGTTCTTAGACTTGTTATTTTCTTGAGTGTTTTTCTTTAATTTCTCCACATCATTCTTTTTGCTTTTTAATTTTTCCCCGCTATTATTTTGCTTAGCTTTAGATTTTGCTGCCTCGTTTTTACCTTTATTCTGACCTTTATCCGATCCACTGTTCTGCTTTCCCTTACCCTTTTTGGAATTAGCCTTTGGCTTGTCCTTTGCCTTTGTCTTCTCCACAGATCGTGGAAGATGTATGAACTTATCAAGATATGTCGCGATTAAGACTCCAACAAACGGTCCTAGCCAATAGACAATGAGGTGCTGCCAGAGGGCTGTTCCCTGGCACCCCAGGAAGTGACAGGATGCCATGGCTGGATTGTAGAACATGCCAGTCATGTGCACTCCTGTGGAATATATGAATTCATAATGTCACTGGTGGCAAATATAATTGCAAAAGATGTATTTAGAATGATACAAAAAGGTTCAGGAATGACTCTATTCATGAGGAGAGACGGCTGGAACTACGTTCAGAGATTAGAATCCAAAAATAGAAATCCATTGTGTTTTTGCTGCAACTTTACACTAAAGTACCAATCGTGCTAGTGGACTTAACTTAGACAAAATTCACTCATGTAATTTATTTAACTATGGCAACATGGATAAATAAGCCCTTAAAAATGCAAACGTGGAGGCTTGACGCTACTTATCACAGACTTGCCTACGCTTTATACCTGCAAGGAGTCACTGGTGAGCTATGCAAGTGGCTTACGAGGATAGTATGCAAGAGTCGCAAATTACGTTATTGTTCTATGTACCACACAACACCAAAATATATAACAAGAAGAATTAGTAAACTATAAACATGCCGTGTAATTCTTACACTGTAACCACAAAAAATATATAAGCTATATAATAAGTGAAAGAAATATTCCGGCTACTACAGATACGATTTAGGCTAATAATGCGCTGCATCACAAAAAACACACTTGACCAAGACATATGTCTCATGTTGGTATGACTTAATTGAGTCAGCTGTACACAAAAATGGATAATTATCGCTGATAATGCATGGTACGTCAGTGAAAGAGAGTAACCCCTTTCATATAGCGAGTTATGGTCATGCTGTAGCTGAATAGAGCAGTAAAGAGTACATGTGTATAATAAAAGAACCTCACCCAGAGTGACGAGGTAGCTAGCGAAGGCACTTTTCATAGTGAGATCCACGAAAGGGTATCGTGTCCATTTTTGCCAGCCGATCCACGAGTCTACGATCGTCATACCACACTCCAGGAGGAACCCCATCAATACCGATACGGTCAAGCCCGTGAAACACACCGTCTGCGTGTGCTTGACCCTGTGGTAATCGTGGATCTCCAGATACCAGAGGATCCGGCTGTAGCGATATGCCGCGAGTCCGGCGACAGCCTGGATCGCGATAAGCGCTACGCTCTGCTTCCACGCGCTCGTTCGCGCGACGACGCGATGGAAATTCGTCACTGGATTCGCCGACCAGCCGGGTAGGATGAGGGAGTATATGACCATGGCGAAGAATATCGCCAGAAAAAGCCCGGGAAGTCCGTAAATCGCGTACAGATTGCCGTTTTCTAGGCTCCCTGCGCAGACTTGGACCGTGCATAGGAATGTACCGATGTAGATTTGGTATTTGCGCGGCGTGAGAGCTGCGTTCAGGCGTAACAACACGCCGCATATGATGATATTCAGGGTATAGAACAGCAGCGAACCCAGCGTTGGTGGGATGCCATGTGGGGCGTACTCCGACAACCCGATTCTACCCATCCATTGAGCGAAAAGACCAGACATGATTGGAAATTATCGATAATTCCTCCAAACTATGACCTGTGAAATATTGAAAAACATATACAGACGAGGGACATATACTCGATGTTACAGCAAAGTAAGTCAAAAAACCTAATTCAGTATTCAGTACAAGTCACTAGATCATAAACTCATTAAGTACATATCACAAAACAGCGGACATGATGTATGCAAAGCCAAAGGCTATACTATACGTACTAAAATAGACCAATATCACCATCTAATGATGGTTTAGGTAATGTGTAACAGGTAGTAACATTGACTTTTTCATCATTCGGCAGCTGAATTCATGTATTGCAAATGAAAATTTACATGAAAAAAGCAAGGAACAAATATGAAAAAAAAAAATCTGAGCATAGCCAATATTTAAGCAGATTATAGCCATTGCCAAGCATTATTTATAAAAATCACCTCAAACGATGGAGTTTTAAATTCTTTCTGTTCATGTAATTTGTGGCAGAATTTAGGAATCTGCACTCGTAGATACCACGTAGTCAGAAGGAAGGACACTGAATCCTTCATATAAAGTATACGTATAACGGCAAATTCTACTAAAAAGATAGTAGCTAGAAATTCAAATTAGAAAAATTTTTTCCAAAATCTCTTCAAGATTAATATATCACGAGATATTTTTTTTCCCTGAAACTAAATTATTGTGCAGAGTTATTGAATTTTAGTGATAATAACTGTCATCGGGAATGACACAATGTTAGAATATCATCACACCCTTCTATTTACATTAAATGAAGTTAGTGATGTTTTCAAAACAGTCAATGACGACAATTATGTGATGAGAGATCTAATAAAGTCGGACACAAAACCAAGTCAGATACAGCTCAACTACGCATATTATGCTTACTCGTTCTAGTCTAACTTATGAGCGAGTTGCCTTGTGTCCGACTAGACCCTATCAGTGTTATCTGACTCGACTGCGCGGCTGTTTTTACTACCCTAAATGCTTCCATTAGACCTAGTGTAATACAATAGTAAGACTGAAAAAACAATTAGAGTAAGTACAGAGAAGAGCTACTAAATAATGTTAGGTTAAAGGAATAAACATATGAAGAAAGACTCAGAAGCTAATAAAGAATAAGTAATACAATTTGACACCTTTGTCAAAAGTTTTGAACAACTACTAAACCAGTCACCTGAAATTGAGTCGCAAAGTAAAGTAAATGCACAATTAAAAACAAAATTGCGAAATATATGCTGAATTTCCCCCTAAAAATTTAGTATTACCTCAATAGAAGCACGATGGACACGTGTAATTGGCGATGATTGACAAACAACGAAGCTAATACCCAGTAAGTACGAATTTCAATAATTTTTGACACATCGACATCCCCTATGGGTCGCGGTGACAACTGTTCGAAACCTCGATGCACCAAGGGGTGACGCGAAGGTTGGACATGCAACAACTCGTTTAATTTCAATTTATAAGACTGACGAAACATGTTAGTTTATTGTCAATGAACTGTTTTATTCTAGAGATGAATACAGTATGTAATAGTGATCAAGTAAATATATTATCCAAGATTATAATTATCATACAAAATGTCTTCAACAATGAAAACACATAAGATATTATTAAGCGAAGGACCGTTTCGGAATAAATTCAATCAATATTAAATGGTATCATATCTATATTTATTTGTCATGAGACTTATATGGTTATACTATGTTGTCAACATACGCGACATACATACGTGTGTTTCTTTACAATTCGACGAAGATTACTAATTCTGCACAGGTGAACGACAGCCAGTTTCGTGACTTTTAAAGCTCTCTGGCTCAGCTATGACCAAACCGATATGAGACTTTTTCCATAATCTTACAAAAAGAACTAGCAATTGCGCAAAAGGCACGCCATTACTATTCCAAAGTGCGTTCATCAGTTATCTTAACAGCATCATTGTGATCACATTACGTTTTTTTATTCCAGCAAACTTAATGTATTAAAGGGGACACAATTCCTCTATAATATACCAAATGTACATGAAACAGAGTTATTTCCCCATGAGCTCAAAAATAATCACAGTGCATGTTTTTCTCCCTTCAAAAAGTACGGAATAACTTTATTTGCGGTACGCGGAACTTTTTCCCGAGATGGCGGATAATTTAGCAATAAAACAGAGTGATGAATTTAATTTATTGCTGTGTAAACTAGAAATCATGCTTCTTTCTGGCAGGCTACACCCGACAAAATTCTCCCGATGCTGTTGCGATGATAAACGGAAATCGACGTACAATAGTAGTAATTTGATATTAGATTGGTGAGACGTTGTAACGTTGTTACATACTATTGGTCGTATACATTTCGTCTAACAGTGAAATATCTCTTAGATTTGCTGAGGAGCGACGATTGTTTGCTCTTTTATTATGATATCCATTATATGAATATAAATTGATAAATTGCTTTTTTACCAAAAAAAACTGGCTTATTATCTGGGGACGGTCATAATTGGCATAATGCCAAGTTGCGGCGTACAAGTGGCCTCTAAGCAACAGTAAACATCATAGTCATCGTAATCGTCATATCCAGAATTGACTAAACCAAGTAGGGGTTGTCCAAACCATTACTCTTCAAAACACATATTTGTCCGATCTAGCCATGTACGACTGATTCCGCCCAAACGATCGGCTGTATCCAGGGTATCCTCGAGTACACGCAGACCCGCAGGTGGAGTACTCCCGTTTCACAGCCGGTGGGTAATATTAAATTGACAATTTAGTTTACGTAGAGACATGATTGCCTAATGCTATTACGTCGATCAGCCGCGCAAGTTTGCGGCCGGTACAACCATCGTGGTTCTATCCTTAGTAATTCCATTACTCTAGAATGTTCCCCCGCCTCGCTGACGACGTTGTCTACGCAACAAGAGTCCTACTTAGAAAGCGGATTGCTGTCTGGTACACGGGGATAACCTAATTAAGGAAGACAATCGAGTATGCATCAGTGACCTCGCTAAATCCGACTAAAGGCACTTTGTTCCCGTCGCAAACCTCAGGGGGTTCCGGAAGACACTATTAACGTTGGCGAATGAATAGCGGCGAAGATAAGTGTCGACGCGACGAGCTATCGCGGGTTTTCAAAAATGAAAACTGAATATGCAGTCAAGAATAAAGATCAAGTTAAAGCTCTCATATCGCGACATACTTTTGGATTAACGTAGCTTATACTTAGGCTATATATACCGGGGCCCGACGGCCAAGACTGGGTGAATGGCTTGTCTGCTGCAATTTTAATAGATATCGTTCAAAAGTAGTATCGAAATTGTCACAAATCGTACGTAGTGACGTGGCTGCATTTTAAATTCTTCGTCTGGAGCCCGGAAATACCGGTTGAATGGAACCGGATCCAGAGACTGCCTAATAAAACTATGCACAAGCAGTATTATACATCTGGTATTATGTGAGATTCTGCTTTCTTATTTATGATTTAATAACGGTTAAGTGTGCAGTATAGTTCTTATGCGTGCATTATTTGGTAGTTTTTTAGTTGTATATTTTAGTTTTATGCGGGCCAAACTACTACATATTTACAACGTTATTAGAAGACGATTTCAATTACTTTGTTGATTGTTCAAATCTTGACGCGGGCCAAAGAACCGGTAGCGGTTTTACAGCCAGGCTGTCCCACCAACGAAGGGAATATTTTCGTGATTTGGTTGGTTCAAGATAAACGGGACCTTTCGTACGTCAAGTATATTTCATCTTGTGCAAGCATCATTTTTAATTCTCGTATTTTCCGATACGGTTGGCGCAAAACCCACCCCTCTATGCCCAGAATAACATGGTAACGTAATGTTATTAGTAGCTCTACATTCCAAAGTTACGATCTGCAATACTGAAACGGCAAAATTATTTTAAAATGTAGCATTCATTATTTCCCTCAGCACCCACTATACGTCCGCGCCCCGTCAGATCTCCCGTTTAATAAAAGCAAATGCGTTTCCCTTTTCTTTCGGCGTGTTACGCCGACACTGATATACTGTATGTCATAACGCGATCACAAAACATCGATTTCGCGTTAAAAACGCATTAACCCGAAAGAGAACAAAAATCAACGCCTTTATTGTTCTCGTAGCGATCAATTTTTCTAAATATAGCCATGCTTTCCTGTTTTAATATACATTAATGACTTCAGATTTACCTGGATAGTGCGGAGGCGATGAACAACCTACATAACAAGTCCCCATGTCTATTGTTTCGTTATGGAAATACATTTAAAAGCTTTATCTATTTTTCACTCTGGTACTATAAGATGTAGCTGCATAATGTAGTTAATACGCCTGAAGAAATAAATGAATGAATGTCACAACCATTCAAACTAACAAAAATTTCTAGATACATAGGCCTTAGGATACGCAAGAGACGGTGAAGTTCGCCTTTTGTGTGCGAAGCTCGTGTTCCAATAAGGGTTTTATCCGTCTTATGGTGTTGCCATTTGTCCTATTTTCCCCCACAACGTTTTTTTAATAACTCCGCTGAGGAACTCTTCCGTGTGAAAAATAAGATCATACTTCTGAATATATATTTGACAAGGAAGCAGGCGAGTTGGCAACTTTTCGCTAATGTAGGCCGGCGTTCGCGACGCTGATAATGTTGAGATCTTTATTCTGTAAGATGTAAAGTGTCTGGACTTAGATGCCGTTTGCCTTGGTGGTCTGCTTTTATCTAACAATTAACTATTACTTGTAGGAAACTAAAGAAGTTCACAATAGACCGGAAAAATTGTATGCGCATATTTAAAACGTGGTGCCAACTGTGCGACATATCGCATGGCCATTTGTAATGATTTCATGCTGTGACGTTTATTCAATGCAACATCTCAACAACTTGTCGAAACATAGCTCGACGACTCTTCACGCTGTTCAACAAGGTTTCGACTTGTCCGAATTATTACGCAATCGTCTGTAGCGAGCGGTGGCGAACTAGAAAATCGCTGGCTTTTCAATGTGTCATCATCTTCAGCCAATAAGGGGCGAGTGGAAATATCTATACATTGTCATTGGCTGAAACTTTCAACACGCTTCCCAACAAGACTAGGTTGCGAGTTTCGAACAAGCTTGATATTTAAAACTCATAATATTTTTAGCAATGTTGCGCAGATGTTGAAACCGACTGTTTGACTGCCAAAAAACCAATATCGATTCTAGTCAACGGGACGCCCCGCAGTTCGCGCGCCGCATTCCGAGTACTGCGGTTCGATCCCGGCTGCTGTCGTATTCAACTTAAAATACCGTATATACTCGCCTGTCGATCCGCCTATAAGTCGACCCCCAACTTTGTCCGACGAAATCGCGGTTTTGCTCTTGACCCGTCTATAAGTCGAGGGTGGAGTTTGAGGGTGCTACCCCTTGTTCAGTCATTCACGCCGATCGGCCGCCATTATAATTTGGATGGGAAACTTACCCAATGTTGTATTCTAATAAATGTGGCGAACGCAAAATGTGTTGATTATGTCTTTTATTGTAGTAATACAAGGCCTATCGATATATAGATATGTGACGTCCAAGACGTCTGAAGGTACGTATCAGTATATTTTTACTGCCCAAAACTTTTTAATTTTATTGACCCGCCTGTAAGACGGAGGATAACCTTTAAGGATTGATATTTTGTCTTTAAAAACCGTCTTATAGGCGAGTATATTACGGTAATTAAAACGGCGTTGCTTCGTACGACATTCACCACGTGGTCGAGTCATTCGCATGAGACTTCAAACCGAGGTGCCACGTGTCCAGATTTACATACCGAAATAATTATGTGAAGATCCCGCATGCTCTTATTGAGGAAGTTCTCAAAAGGCAGCTTAAGAAATTACACATATATAATGGTCTTGTAATTATAGGAATTAGGCTACAATAACTTATTACGTAGCTGGAGATCCAGGGTGTCAGCCGCACTATGTGTTTGTCGAACCTCTCGCTACTGTTTAGGTATGACATCAAATGCCATTGTGTTTGACAACGAACCAAACGTTACGATAAATAACGTCGATCACATAATCGTTATACTTTACGCAATTCCATTACGAAGTCCGTTTAATACCTCTGCTGACCATTTCGGCTCATCCATTTCGATTTAAAATTCATTAGCCCCTGTGTGACTCGTAGCCTGCAGTTATTCTTTAATATCATGGAGAATACCAGTCTGACATATAGCTTACTAATTGCTCTATTGTGCATAGGTTATTCCAATATTTCGCCTACCCCAATTCCTGGGATAATTACACCTCGGCTTGTCATACTGAGATGCGGATGACGCCCGAGCCGATAGCAGAAAAAACCCTCGATCACAAATTGAATTTACTAATCGCTCATACCAAATGATTAATTACTAAGTGCAGTAAAACATCCGTCTATATCAAATTTCTCCCTACTTATTGTTCCAGTGTTCGCGTCGACTCCCACAGCGGCACTCGTGTTGATGAGCCCGCCATGACGTCGCACGGTTTCTAACACATCGATAACACCTTCGTTATATACGTCAATACGTTATAGCTAACACGGTCGGCGACTAGCAGCTCTATAGATGACTTATTGTAGTTTTTTCCTGTATGCGACTGTTTACTATTTTATATTCAACACTTTGGGTGGACCGATATCTATTCCTTTTACCAGAAGGCAGCGTTAAAAGTAAAACTATCACGTCTGGGGGAAATGTACTCTGTCACTCATAATTTATGAGGTTCTCATACAGGTTCTCGTCTTAACCGCCTCTGCGCCATTTGTCTGTGTTTTGAGTTTCGTAGAATCGGAGGTAATAATCGTATATCTTATTTATGATCACAATTCTCGCAGTGAATGGCTAATCGCTTAAAAACGGTTTGCCAATGCTACCCGTCGTCAAGTTCTTAGCGAAGTTCTGCGAAAAGATCTATTTTTGCCGCAAGCATCGGCGCGCTCAACAATACAGAACATCTCAATAGTCAGACTTATTCGATAGACAATAAACGAAAAAACAGAGACGTTGCCGGGTTCACAGAATGCACCAGCAAACGAAAACAGTTCGTCGACTGCAGCGACGCTGCTTCCACGCATGGCAAAACGAAATGTTACTTGTTACGAATATATAAATGATACTAAATATCTGGAAGTGTTCCACCTGCTAAAGAAAGGTACGTGACGCTAAAATTATAGCTACGCAAATACCGAATATAAGTCAAAATTCTTTCAATTTTACGATATCGTCTCATTGTAATTATATCATAATATAAACCAATGAAAGACAGCTGAGTGATATACCTGTTATCATTGCTAGTTTTTTAAGAATCCCGAAAAAACAGTTATACAGAGCGTCACCCAAAAATGCATTTTTTTCGACGACCTGCTACAAACTCAAAATAAAACGAATATAGGCTATTGGTACTGATATGGGTATTAATAGAAAGACCTGCTATTTCTCTTTAAAAGACAACATAAAAATTAAAATCAAATTACATTTGTCAGAGATATTGATATTTTCCCGAGACAGGTCAAAATGCCATCGGGATCAAGTTTTACATTCAATACCGTGACCCACCTAACAACGACATCCTTCCTGTTCTGGAGGTGAACTTGGAACTTCAAAGCAGCTGAGAGTGTTTAGGCGTCTGTGGTGCGATGGGGCACCCGCCCATCGTCTCGTAGCTGTGCGAGATCGTCTACACCAAGGCTTTGGTGATCGCATGATCACTCTGAACCATGACGTGGAGTGGCCACCTCGCTCCCCAGACCTTACTCTTTCTGACTTTTACCTCTGGGGATTCCCGAAGTCCATAGTTTACACGACACCCCGGGCTGGCTTGTAAACACTGAGAGATCGAATGACTGCCGAGGTCGACAGCTTGAGCCTGACTCCTGGCGTCGTTCGCAGGGCCGTAGGTGATATGACGAGGAGGGCCCACTTGTGCGTGGAGAGGGAGGCCACGTAGAAGGAGTGGGGTTTTAAGCCGTCACACCCTTTCAACACACAAACATGTCAGTGGCACAAAAGAGCCTACATAATTTTTGTTTTAATTCATATCCAAGAAACATCAAACCGGTTCCCGATGGCATTTTGACCTGTCTCGGGTAAATATCCATAACTCTGACAGATGTTGATTGATTTTAATTTTTAATCGCTTATTTTAAAGAGAAATAGCAGGCCTTTCTTATGATACCCATATCATGTATATTGTTTACATTTGGAGTTTGTATCAGGTCATCGAAAAATTTGCATTTTTGGGGACGCTCTGTACAATGGTTTCATAAGCGAGTAAAATACCGTTATGGTTACCAACTTACTAGTACATTGTACTTCCGGTACTTTTTTTAAACATACAGTAATTTGTACTCTAGGATTTTCAGCTAGTACCCATCGATTACAACTGCTGTAAGTAAATACTGAATACCTTCTGTGTGGACTTGTGTAGTTTGTATGATAACAGCCCCGTATAGAACATATCAGTGAGGATGTGGTCGACAGAGAATGTCACGTATTGGTAAGATAAAGGACTGGACTCGACAACGATATACCATATATACTTTATGTATACTTGCATATTGTGTCTATTTTAAACTTTAAAAATATTTGTATATATATGTACATGGTCCATAAATCACTGAACGATCCGATAGAAGAGCGGCGGTTTGCTTTTTGTTTTGAAAAACATCATACTGAAACCAACGTGTATGAGAGAGAAGTTAATTGTTTTATCAAAGTGAATAAAGAATTTTTAAGGTCATTTTTTGCTGTTAAATAAACTCAAGCATGTCAGTGTTAGTGTAAACCTTCCATTTATTACATCGACGTATTCCTCGGTTGCAGGTTAGGTAAAAGTTACGAGGCTGTACGATGTTGTGATAATTTGCTCAGTATCGGCAGATTTCTAATTTCTTTTCCTTGTTGCTTTTGTATTAACGTAACGTAAGGGTGTGGGTGGGAGAAGCCGTAGGGCTTTATAAATAGCAGAAGAAAGATACACATGAAGAAATCTACCTCTGTGGAGCCCGAATCCAGATTATCAATATGACCCGTACGCCGAGTAACTGGCCCACAGACTTTTCCTAACGTTACGTAAAGACTTCAAAGATCGCAAGTCAGTCAATCAATCAACATGGTCGATAATTGCGGGATAGAGAGGAAGCGGGTAACGTAATGGACAATTATCTGCCCGACCAGTACAGTACCTGTGGCCTATTTTCTGCCAATAACGCGTTAAATCCAGTCAGCCGATTGGAATCTGGGTAACCGTTGTGGTGTGGTTGCGTAAAGGGTTTTCCCTCTGACGAGGCCGTATTTGAGACGCTGTCTTGATGGTCTTTAAGGCGCTGGCGTCTCCATTATCACATTAGTCGCGCGAATAGACGCACATTGACGTCAACTTCCTGGTCAGACTCGGTTATTTTCAATACGACGTTTTTCTCTCCCATTGCACCCGATGCCAATTCATTTGTGTTGTTAACCAAACGGTTAGCTTTGCGCAGCCAGTAATGGCATAGACAACGTTGTCACCACCGCCTATTTCTACAGCGCACATTCGAAATACCGACGATAAAGTTTGTCTGTGTAGCCCAGTTCGAAAAACACTACACTGATCATTTTTTGGGGTCTTCCCAATATACCGCTTCCCAGTATATCCCCAGTACTTAAGATCACAATTTTCATCCCACTATATCCATTCACCTTTTTTCCTGTTATATCCCCTGATATTTTTTCCTATAATATCCCCAACTTAATTACCTTAATCACCTACTTAATCTCTATATCATAATCTTTATATACAACAATACACACAATATATCTACCCTAGATGTAATAAATGGCCGACTATATTAAGATATGAAGGGTTAGGGTCGATGTGTTAGGGTTAGAGTTGATGTGTTGGTTGTGACAGTGTGTCCTTTGATTTGTCCGCTGGGGATATAGTGGGATTATTTTTATATTGTTACAAGCACTTTCTAAGTGTTGAGTATATTATGGGAAAAATTTAATCAGGGGATATTGGTGGAAGGGATATAGTGGGCATGACCCATTTTTTTTTGTTCGTGAATCCAAGATACACCAACGGAACGATTTTTTCTGTGCATCTTTCGTCTGATATTAACTATATCAGTGATAAGTAGGTTGATTAGCATAGAGACCGTATAGCATCGACGTCGCTACCCACATGTTCTACTAATCGATATCTTCTAATTTTCTGACACACTTTCGTGCTGAAAGATAATTATCGTTAATTTAGCAACATGCAGTCTGGAATATTTACGGCAAATCTAATCAACTTCCGTGATTGGCAGAAGCAAGTACTTCAGTAACAGTGCCTCGTTAACATACAGTACCGTGTAGTCCATACCATGTAGTGATGTGTATAATTAACAAATATAACAAGATCCCAACGATGTCGAGATTGTCTCAGAGGAGGAAAATCTTTTTCGTCATCTCACTACGAGAAGTGAAGGTAGTGAAATTAATAAAACGCGTGCCGCAGTTAAGGATTTCTAATCGATTCACCGAAGAGGTTATTTTTGTTACAAAATAAACGGATACCTTTCTTTATCTGTATACTCTCTGAATAAAAATATTCTTATATGTTCGCAAAATTTTCTCTTTTACTTAAACGGGTGCATTTCAATTTTCACTATCACAATCTTAACGTTAATTTAAAGAATCATCTCACTTTGCTATAAGTGTTGTTAATGCCCTTGGGTGATCGTTTGATTGTTTATACGTATTTGTGTGACTAAACATAATACGACACTACACCGTGTTGTGTTAGCTCATTAAGCTATAAACTCGCGCAATGTATGTCGGAATTGACGACCAAAACCAAAAGGTGCACCGACAATGACAGTAATATTTTACTTGAAGTGAAGTTTCACGCATTGTAAACCGCGTGCTATATTTCTACAAACAGAATTTATTCAAGGCCTCACCGAGTGCACATGGTTTTTCCACATTAATTGGCATTAATATTAATGACAAATAACACGAATATCCATTTCCATCATTCATTTCACGTCTAGATAGAGACAGATCGCTGCACCGTGGCTCGTCTGACGATCGAGTGGGCGGCGAAGCATCGAGCTTCTTGATAGAAAGCGAGCGGCACTATATCATACGCGAATTAGGAAATTATGATTACAATCGTAATAAAAACGTGATGGCATTCCCCGAACGAGACGTGATGTCACCGGCTTTTACTGCGGACTGTCACGAATGGGGTCAACAATAATGAGTTGCAAGTCACTCTGACATACAGTACTTATCCCAGGCTGCTTTTTGCGTCGTTACATAGAGCTCTATATGTGCATACGTATGCCCATTAAAACATTACAGCGTAGTTAGGCTATTACAACCGCAGCGGCGCGTTCCATTGTCGGAAGAAGTTTCGCGCCGAGCAGCATAATAGCAGCTGACGTTATTGTCCTGGGTGTAATTTGTGCAATTTAGACCAATATACGAACAGTCAACGCTAGTTGGCTAGTCAACGAAGCTAAGTTTTTGATTGAGTTAATTTTCCGAACGCAATAGCGTGGATGTAGTGGTCCCGGTTAGTCGAAACCCTGAATATGTATAAAGTCGTGTCCTTAATATATCATGTATTGCCGTTTCCCCCAAGTAAGTGAGTCATTGCGTTGCCACAGAAACTAAGAATTTTAGTAGAACTCAAAATACCTGCAAGGGTCGTGGACTTAGCCTACTTTTAGACTGGCAAAGATGGAGGTTGCGGGCTCGACCACATCGAAAAAAATGCAGCTTATCTCTAAGCTAATGAAAATTTGACGTAACGTATTTTTCTGGTAGTGCGGTGTACACGTCACTGCCCTGAGGTCGGTAGTGGGGTAAAATTACGCCTAGTGAAATTCGAGAATGATTGCCCCCTGAACTTGCTGTCTTCTGTGGCAAGCTTCCCAATCACACGCCGTGAACCGTCAGATGATAAGACGTGCAAGCGGATTTGGAATGCAGTACACTAAAATGAAATTTTATTGATTTATAGTGCCCCTTTAACACATGGTTATCAAAGACACTTAAATTTTCCCTTCAGGCTAAACGGTATCCCGCTTGGTCTAAAAACGCCTGTCTCGCAGTCTCTTCACTGGCTTCCCATCACCTTTCGGATACAGTTCAAGATTCTCATGCTTACCTTTAAATGTTTACATCATTTAGCTCCTATGTATCTAATTCATAAAATATCAGTGCGCAAATCACCCCGTCTTACCCGCCAATCAAATGCCATTACTCTTGTTGTCCCGAAACACAAACGTACACGGTTTGGGGGACGGTCATTTGAAGTTATTGCTCCCACTTTCTTTAACAAACTCCTCCCTTATATCAGAAACACAAATCCGCTCGAGCAGTTTAAAACCCACATTAAAACTCATTTGTTTAAACTGGCGTTTGAATAATTAACATCAATTTGTTTAATTAACCGTTATTCTTAATGCTACATCGTAATATATTTAGACAAAATAAATATTAATGATAATACATTTATTATTCGCATTTTATCCCTTGTTCCCTCACACATTTGTTCTTTTTTTAATTTTTTTTTTGCATGTATAGCTATTGTGGTTGATTGTGTTATTTAGGAATTTTAGTTTTTGCTATATCTTTTATTACAGTTATATGTTTACGTGTATATTATCATTGTGCAGTGTTGCTGACAACTAAATACTGTTATAGTGGCACTATAAATCAAAAATATTATTATTATTATAAAACAACAGCGATGTGGCTCTAGAACAACTTCGTAACAGAGGAATCTTCTGAACGATTCGAGATATTACACCCGACGAGGTATATTGTTATATATCTAAGTTCATCCATTAGGCGTTTCCTTTGCTTTTCGTTTTGTACTATATTCCTAACAACACGGGCAACCCACATCTCTATGTTGTGTAATTACTGCTAGTATTACGTCGCCTACGAGAAAATTCGCGAGCATTCTAGCGTTAGCTGTATCACTGTTGAATTGGCTATATTCTCACAAAATGCGTGAATAGAACCTAAAACTAAAATGTTGGATTCATTTAAGAGATTTTTCCCATAATGCGGAGTATCGCAACTATGTGCTTTTAATTTATATGTAAAAGGCTTGTCGCTTTTCCTTACACCAAGAGCAAACCAACTGAAATATGAGGGAAAATAACAATTACGTCTGTGGCTGTCGTGGGGGGGGGGTGTTTATGTAAAATGCCCTGCATGCGCACGGCGCAGTAGAGATTATCACAGCGTGTATTATAAAAAAAATCACGAAATCACCTTGCATGCGGAAATAAACGCCATTAAGACAGTATTACAAGTCCAGCTGTGCTTGAACGTGTTCTTGCATAGCATAGAGCATATGAAAAAATTTATATGGACAGGTTTCTTTCTCTTTTTATTGATTATATATATATATATATCACTTGTTTCATAAAATTTATCGTCGTATGGAGCATGGATCTCATCTGATTTATCGGATACCTGCCACAACTGTTGTTCCAAGATTACACGAAGCGTCGATTAGTGAAAACAGTACCATTACAAAGAGGCATTAGGAAGTTTAGAGAGTAATGTGTTTTTTCTGCAAAGCGTGCAGCGACCTATTCTCGATCGAGCATTCAGGCTTTCTTGGAGAAAAGCAATCTGTTATGTATATCGTACGCGCGGGTCGATTTAAATGGAGATTTCCCTCGAGTTGGCGAGGATTATGCCGGAGAAGCAAGCGCAGCGAGATTTTTGCGTCATAAGACACTGGTATAATTCTCCGCTTATCGTACTCGCCCAGATCGGGTGAGTTGCGGTGCGGTCGAAAGCGCCGCTTTTCAAGCGAGAAATTCAGACTTCGATTCCTGACAACCCTGGATTTTTACCCGGTCTTTTACAAGATTTTTGCTATTAATATTAAAAAAATGATAGATTTAGATTGAACTGGGGTAATATCGAACCTATCATTGTACGAGTGCAAATGACATTTTCATCTATGAATAAAGTAGCACTCTAACGACGCTTTTCTATTTCTTTCTATTCCTTCTTTCGAGCCCAGGCAATTCAGATTTCAGTTACGTGATAAAATTGCTCGTATCGCTGTAGGAAAGGACTTGAGAAACTTATTCATTGCAAATATTTACTGGGTAGTGGAAAAAACCCTTATAATCGCAGCCTAAGAACACTCTCAAATGCACTTCACAATGAATGTTTATAGTAGTAGCTATTAAGTGGGAATACGATAGCGAAAACGTTCACATATCACAGATGGAAGACGATAACCGTATCCCGACAAATACGTTGTCTGTTGGTTGCAAGTAGTGGCCGCGAACTTGGGTATGTAAAGCAAAACAGCGGTCATTTCTATTGCAGCGCGCAACAGTTTGCGTAGCTCGAGTGAACAAAAAACGACTTTCAGTATCTCGGTTAGCCAAGGTGGTTGCATGAACCAAATCGTGCTGATATTATAGTCTCAACAGATCTAGAGGTTTCTGCACTTTGCGGATGTATTGGCACTAAATACCAAGGAATAGATAATGCAGTGCAGTGTGATTCTTACGCTTGCTTCATTAATAATTTACTAATGGTAGCTCGCGGTTTTACGCCCCGTTCTTTCCTCGTGCGCGTCTCTCGCGTTACCACTCGTATTCGCGATAGAACACCAATTATCGCACGGAGTCGTTGCCTATATTGCACGAATACTTGACCGATTACCACGCCCGACGAAGCGGGTGGCCCTGGAGATCTCGACTTTTCATTAATTTTCTTCTAAATGACCTTTGCAAAGACGAAATGACACCTGTCACCAACAGCAGCTCCGTTAATGAACAGATCGGAATCGAATATGCAAAACCCAGAAACCGATGGCCGTTGCCACCGAGTGTATTTTCTCAATTGGATAAAGTCAAACAATTATTTCGTATATGAAACTTATGGGAGATTTTTCCCTGCCATCACCTTACGAGACTCTTTTTATAATAGTAGCCACTCTGTTAATTCTTTTTGATCATCCGGATCGTGTATTGATCTCGCTGTTTACAACGTTTTTTCAGATAAACACGTGGGCTATTTATATTTCAAAAGTAGGGAAAGAAAACCGTTCGTTTGATCGTACCACGACTTTTAATCACTCAGTTATCGCGTAAAAAATACCCGGCGTGCATCCAAAAACAATTTGCGTCGTTCGTTAACAGGTTACGCTTTCCTCCCCGGACACATACAAGCGCGCGGTTGTTGTAGAAACTAAAAAGTTCTGACATCGACGTTATGTTTTAATGCGCATATGCATAGGTTGGGATCGATGCGGTCGCGCGTTCCGCCGCCATTCAAGCCGGCTCCAATTGACGCGTTCATTATCGACTAGTTACTAACGCAGCCAACGACATGAAACTCGCTGAGTTGTCGCGCAAATTACTCAAACCGACAGAGAACGAGCATCACAGCTTCCGGAGTAACAGCGTTAAATTAACAAGGACTTCGACGCGTGTTTTTGCCACAACGGTACGTAATGTAGTTTGGTAGTTTTTAAAGACAAGTTTGATGATAATTTTATTAGGTAAAGAGTACTAATTTAGAAACAAAGAGTGATAGATAGATAGATCACGCAAATTAGAAAAAAAGCTAGACGAACTTTTGCACTGTATAAACACGCTCACTCATTTTTCAACCATAAAAGTCGAGTTTCACCAACAGTGTTAGTGATGACAAGTGATATGCGTTAGTGTTTAGGTTATAATGTAGCCATACGGTGTAGAATGCTGGCGTGTTTGTTAAGCTCTTGTACGCTCGTCGGCTTTAGGCAACACATGTTTCCCCACCGCCGATGCCCGCGATATCTCCCTGTCTCTTTCAATAGTCCCATGTAAGATACGATACTGGATATGAAGAAAAATTTACCACCAATTTTCACACACACACACAATATAAGTACATGTGGTTGTTAACCAAAGACTGAGAGAGAGAAACAGAGAAAGAAAGAGAAAGAGAGAAAATAGAAAAACTAGAAAGGGAGTCAGATCACAATCAATAA
>WURV02126650.1:0-40416 GCA_011762755.2 Epimenia babai
TATATATGTATATAGAAGTTCACTGGACTTGACGAGAATATAATTAGAGTAATTAATATTTAATTATATATAGAATGTAATTGTATCTGAAATGCAATTAAAGATATACATTTAAAGTAATGAGGCATTTACATAGACGCATTCTATGAACTGATTTTGCCGAGAGGCAAGCAATTATGAAACTGACCGTAATAAGGACTATTATGGTTTTATTTTTAATTGAGTGTTGCGAAAAGTGCTATTGTAAATAATGCGAAAAGATTTTTTAATTACAGTAGGTGGTAACGTATTTAAACAGTTCGTGTAATGATCTAGCTAACTACAGTTTTACCGAATAACTACTCCACACGTACGATGGCATCGAACACGACAGAGGCCGGCATGTCGTACAATAGTACACGATTTTTGTCGACATACGTCGCCATTCCCTTTCCTGACTCGATCAAATATTCTTCTCTAGTGATGTCGTTTGCCGGTGTGTTTGGCAATGGTTTTGCATTAGTTTCTATTTTCTATCGGCGATTATACAAGTCGACGATTTTCGTCTTTTTCTTGTTTATGACTACCTCTGATTTAATCGTGGTGCTAACCGGATCGCTCCTAATATTTTTCAGATCGTTTATATTCACGCGGGGATACAATGCTCACGATGCGGAAGGGATCCACGGTTTTATGTTTATTTCTGCATCAGTCATCAACACTATTTTCATGAATTCTTCGGTTTGGACAATCCTACTATCGTATTGTTATAAATTAAGAGCGCTGATCAAACCTCTACAGGTCAAGCCCGAAGATAGAAAATTCGCGTATGTTTCGTGCACTTTTGTTGTTCTCATTTTTGCATCCATAAACGCATTAGCGTTTAAAGGATACAAGATGAAAAACGTCGGCAACGAGACGGTATATATGTTTACTAAGGTTATCGATGAGGACTACAGTTGGTATATGTACCGTTTCTTTTTGCCAGCTGGAGTTGCTACGTATATGATTCTACCAGCCATTTTGTTTCCAATTCTGGCGCTTCTTATTATCGTTAGATTTTACATTAGTTACAGAAAACATCGTTCAATGACAGGAAAGGACACCAATGACAATTCTGCTTATAAAATAGCTCGAATGGGTGTCGTGGCCCTACTGCCGTTATCCTTGGTACATGTGTCCTTAACATTCCCTCTAATTATTCATGTTATAAAAGCAATACACGGAAGTACTATGACTACCACCAGTTCTGTGTCTACATACACGATATTGGGCAGCGTCAACCACACGGTGAACGTTTACGTTCAGTTCATTTGCAGTCGATTTTACAGAAATTCATTACTTGGGCGTATAAAGTAAACGCTATATATCGCTCTCCTATTGCCACGAACCATTTTACTCATACCTACATATACCTTGTACCATACTCTAGTTTTGTCACTGCTTTTATTGTCACGGATTACCAGAAAAACCCTTTTGCGAGCATTCTCATTTTGTTATTCGGGTGAGCGCGACGTTTTAATTACTAAACTATAGTGTGCGCAGATGACGTTATTCGGATATCCGAAAAAAACGACAAAAACGTTTACCATGAACATTGCGTTACTTTAAATGTATGACATATTATCTATGCATTACTGACAAAAATCTTATATCCTATTTGTTCATTTCTAGACACATATAGTTTTTGAATGGCTCGTTTTCAATCTCTGAAAGTTTGATGTCGTTTACTTCTGCAATTGTTATGAATCGTTCATCATTACTCACGATATATGACATAATTTTTATAATAGATTACAATTATGATCGCAAGTAATATTGATGGCGTCCTGGTCGGAATTGATAATTACTGTATTCTGGATTTTTCAAGTTGACTGAATATCATCGATTATGTTAAATGGAAATTTATGATCTTCATCAATAATATGAACAATGATGTCAAGTTATATTTCTATAATTTATATATATTCTCTCACCTAATTTGATACGTTTTTTTGATATATGGTTGGAAAATGTTTTGATCTTTTAACCCTTTTTCTGAAATCAACTGTCAACCACTTTTTAGGTGATATTTCATATGGTTGTTAATTTTTCTTTTTCATTCGGACAGTGTGTATTGCATAAATTCATAACATGTTCTATCGATAGACCATACGAATTGTTGGACCATTTGTCGGCGGCAACATTTTTCCAATCAAAAGAGCTAGACAGGTTAATTACGACATCGATAGATCGACGTTATTGTGAAAAACATCTTGTTTTTGTATAGTCAACATAGGTTTTGGAGACTATATTATCGCATGCCGCAAATGCAGGTAAATGCTTGCAGATCTCATACATTCAAATACCACTCACAATTGCTATGTTAGCGATGTGACATTTTTTTCTATGTCAGTTGTAAATATATTATCTGTACAAGTCAGGAAATTGTTATTTCAGTTGGACAAATAATCTTAGTGTACATACCACCGCTAAACATATAATCATAAAACAAACACGCGCTTTTTCGCAAGACGATCATATTCTACGGTATCTATGTCTAGGTGACTATATAAACACAAACGTTTTTTCCTCAGAATATTAGCAGTCATTAGGCAGTTTCATTTCAGGCTCGGGACCCGATACACACCGTTTACATTTTCACTTTTCATGAAAAATTTCAGTTAGATACAACTGATTTCAGAGCATTTATCAATGGTAAAAGATTTCATTCCATCTAGTAGGCTTGCCTGTTTCACTGATAGTTCGTGCTTTACAGATGTGTAGACATCAGGAGTTGGGCTGGATATTACATTGTGGGAGCTCCTTTCAACTGTAGCATTCCACTCGGACGCTACATTTTAGTATTTTATAGAGATCATTGCCATTGCTGCATCTACTCGAGCCGCGAAGATGAAAAACACAAAGAACAAGCATATGTTCAGTCAAGTGGCAATAGCAGCCTTAGCGACGCCACGTGTTACGTCAGGTGTGGTTGCGGACTGTACTAGTAGTTAAAACGAACTCGCTAGGGATAACAAACTGGATTTACTCTGGGTTCCTGGACACAGCGGGGTAGAAGAAAATCAAATAGCCGACACCCTTGCTCGAGAAGGTTCAAAGTTTACATTTCTTGGACCAGGACCTGTCGCGGCTGTATTGCGATGCAGTATCATAACTAAATGCAACGCTGGATTGGCTCCCGACATCTGAACTGCTGGAACATCCTTCCAGGCTGTAGACAAGCAGAAATAATGATCTTGGTCTCGCTGGTCTTGACTCTTACATCTGCAAACTGCGCAGTATGGAAGAGGAGACAGTAGGACACTACCTCGGGCGATGTAGTGCCTTTGAACAAAACCGCCTGAGGACCCTAGGATCCTTTTTTCTGAGTTCAGATGATATTAAATGGATTCACAGACATGACCAATTCAGATACATAGCAACAACAAAAAGATTCACAGATCAGAAAACTCCATTCTGGGATGGCGACGATCACTTGCCGACTCATCTGGACTGCATCGCAGTGGTGTAGGATCCTAAGATTGCGTAAGTCATTTCCTAGTTTTAGACTGTTAGGTAATGTACAATGGTATGGTACCCACGACTATTCGAAGACACACCATTGCGAATGACGTAACGTAATGAGCCCTATGTGGCCGGAACGCAAGGATTTATCAATCCCCAATATACTCACTATAGTATAGACTGCCTGGCGGTTTCAAGTATAAAGTAATTTTTATCAATTGTTCAAAACTCTGTGTAAGTGTGTGAAGGCAACGTCAAACAACTTTTCAACACGGTCGCTATATGTCGTTTTGCAAATCGCACCGTGGGAAAGAGCTATAATAAATAAATTCAAAGCTGTAATCTCCGCTTGATCCTCTGTTGGGGATCACACACCATTGCGAATAACGTAACGTAATGAGCCCTATGTGGCCGGAACGCAAGGATTTATCAATCCCCCAATATACTTACCCTAGTATAGTCTGCCTGGCGGTTTCAAGTATGAAGTAATTTTTATCAATTGTTCAAAAATAACTTTAAGTGTGTGAAGGCAACGTCAAACAACTTTTCAACACGGTCGCCATATGTCGTTTTACAAATCGCACCGTGGGAAAGAGCTATAATAAATACACGAACACTTCCATGTGTTTCGTTTCTTGGTGACATAGTATGAAAGTTACTCACATCAGGGAAATATGAAAACTGTTATCTGTTAACCACGTTTCACTGACTGCAATTACATAAAGTTTCATACAAAATCCATTGAAATACAATTCAAATGTGTCGAAGTCGCTTTACGCGCGTATTGAAGTGTATCATTTTAGGTAATCAAGTACTACACCTACGTTCACATCTATCCTGATAATCCCTAAAGGACTGGCATCCTGATCGCGGGTGTGAGTGGTCCTGGTTCAGTGAGAAAAAAATATTGCATGTTTCTGGGCCATCAATAATAATAATGGTGATGATAATAATATATTCTTATTTGTGTCCCGCTAAAATCCACTATCAACGTAATGCTCAATGGCGTTGTTACAAAGTACATAATAATAACAGGTAGCAGTACGTGGATACACAGCTTAGGACCTACCTTTTGACAGATATACGGCATAAACTTAATTTAATATTGTACAGAAAGATAAATAATGAGTATAAACAAAGAGAAACGATGGCCTTAATAAGCTCTTTAAACATATCGGTGCTCTGAATCTGTGTTATAAAGTTCGAGCGAGTGCTAAACTCATTGCGGTTCCGTTCATCCGTATAATGGCAGTGTCAACATTTATAATATCGTTAAAAATCGTCGCCGCGATCAATAAAATTTTCTGCCAAATACCTGTATTTCAAAGATTTAAAATTTTCTTCTTTTAATGGGTTTATTGAAGAATCTATCAGTATAATTTGCGGACCCTAATCATTAATTTTTAAATCACCATTCTTTAGTCTTGTGTAGAGGAATTTCGTATTGATTTTGCTATTGGATAAGTTGGCATATTTATCGTATAATTTGGAAGCACGGATAGCACAAATTTTAATAGTAGATTGCATTTGGACAGAAAATATACTACCCTAAATCACGCTTGACGATCCTTTTCAATTTTTCAAGTAGCTATCATTTCCCCATTTTCTTATTGGAGTTTGTGGAGAAGAAATCTTCGACTCTGTTTAATTAATGGAGGTGGAATTATTTTATTAACGTTGATATATCCTCGTATGTTTTATTTTTTCAAGGTGGATAATTCAAGGGAGATACAGTTGTTTCTGTCTACAACGATTCTTTCATACGATAGGCACAATCTGTATTTATCATTCGTAGAACTGATACTCTTACAATTATATATTCAATTTTGCTTAAATTTTTCTTGTATGCGTGTTATATTCTCAGTGAAAGCCTCTTAATAAATGACTTCTTTTTCATTTTCACGTTAGTATTAATTTACAACTTTCTCTTTCCTCTAAAACAATGACATGTATTTCCTGTATATTTGTAATGGCATTTGCGATGTAAAGACCATATTTAGTAATGAAGGGTCAAATTGATCTGTTGCTTTCCTACAAACGAGGTCGCAGTGTTTCAATAGATTCGAGTATGAATGGACAGAGAGGTTTAATAATACATCGGTAGCATTTTGTTTGTTACCGAGGTATCAAACTAATGATATTCGATGTAGACAGTGATAAGAGAGTATTACAATATTACGTCGTCACTACTTTTTCTCATCATCGAACCACAATTTCATTGTACTGTACATTTTCAACAGCGTTCTAAAAAAGAATAATTCAGAGTTCTTTAGAACATCTTGGAGATCCTTGAGGTTTTCCTTGCGTCTAAAAATAAATAAATTTTGTAAATATCGTATGTCGCTGTTTTTTTTTCTAAGTAATACACGAAAACATTTAGAACGTTCCCGGCCTGGTGACAAAGCTCATTGCTCTAGTAACATGTATGATTGCATGTTCTTTTGGGGAGAACAACATATTTTTGTATTGATGGTAATTAGCGGCATGACATTTGAAAATTTCTGACAAGATTTGTGTATTTCCGGGTTTTTTTTTCGTAAACGAGAATGTTTAAATTTTTCATGTTTGGAAATGACCTTATTCCGCCATGCTATGACGAATATTTCCTTATGTATTAAAAATGGAAAAGGCGATGTTTTAATGGTACTTTATTTATAGAAAGAAATGCCAGTCCTACTTACAATATTATTGTTTCCCTTATAGCCTTAAATTTTATAACACACTTCCCGACAATCTTTCGCTACATTCAAGCAAGAAAATCTTACCCGTTTCTTGTAAAGGCGCAAGCAAAATCCTTAGAATGTACGAATTCGAACACGCACCATTTCGCATGGAGGGCTTTTAACCACTGGACTATTGGCGCCGAAAAGTAATAGCGATAATAGATCTTTTATAAACATAACGTTTGTATAAATCACAGTGATTATTCATGAATCTGAATTAGGTGTTACGTCCACAAGAATGATAAGAGATAGCAACAATGGGCGAGTGGACACAATTATTGTATAGAAATGTTGAATAGAACTCACACTTTCTGCAAGTCGACATGCAATTGCACAAAAATGTCAGATGTCTCATATATATCTCATAGATATCTCAACCGTATCAAAGAGAGTCAGGGCAGCTGATGCGTATGAGATTTTGATTGGTATGGCTATCATTGATGCCGGTGCTAGATATTCTCTACCAACAAGAAACTTCCTTAGTGTGAGTACATTTTAACATAACGGTAAAAACATTCACAATTCCTATCACTCTTTAAGGTAACTTGTCGCAGAAATTAGTGCTCATTTTGTTATTAATAAATAAACGAACATCGCCGCACAATGTGTTGCATCTCATTCTTGAATAAAAACGAGCACTAATTGAGTTGAAATAAGAAGTGACGTTGAAATAAAATGAAATTAGATTTATTTGTTCAAAGTGAACTTATTAGCAAAGCTGTCAAACACACTTTACAGGAAACGATAACCTAACGCTTTAAGACTATAATTTAATTACCTAAATTATATAAAATTAACACCTAACAGTATACAGGTAATACAGATCAATGTTAGATGCAATTATGTACATTAACAGTGAGTATGAAATAGATAACAATGTTGAATAATATAGTGGAAAGTAGAACAAAATTTGAGAAAAAGGAAATCATATGTAGGCAAAGTCGCCATCAATATGAAAAATTAAAGGCCGATTACCAAGGTCATTGTTGCTTGGGGCATATCTGGTGGTCCTTTTCAAATCTAGCCTATTAATGTGGTTAACTCGACAATTTGATTAGCCTCACTTTATAGGGGGTGGAAGAAAAACGCGTGTGTGACAAACCCAACCAGTCAGTTGACCTTTTTCCATCAGTGCCACCGGTTCCAAAAGTTTACAGACGGGCTACATATGTCGCACACTTGGCTAAGTCTATGATAGTTTATGGTCATTGACAAGTGGATGATGACATAGCGGGGAGGTATGCAACATAGAGATCATATATAGAGCATCTGAAGCATAGCAAACCTCAGAGGGAAAAGCCCTAAAAGAACCACACTGCAAGGGCTACCCAGACCCTCCGTGGGCAATGAGGTTTAATGCCTTTTTAGGCCAAAAATGCCACAGATAGTATACTGGTGAAAGCGGGAATTGAACCAGGGACATCTGGACTCACAGTCAAATGCTCTAACCACTACGCTGAAACTGCTAAACTAAAATATATCTTTGTCTGATCAGCGAAGGCGTACGGCGAGAGAACACTCTGAAGAACACGGGCGTGAGAAAGTACGCATTCACCAGTCTCCAGCTGCCTCTCTTCCCCAAACTGTACCGGCCTCCTAATGGCACGTATGGCAACATCATCACTTGATCCCACGTATGGCAACATCACCACTTGATTTTATGTATGGCAAGATCACCACCTGATTCCATGTATGGCAACATCATCACTTAATGTATCGCAACATCGTCACTTAATGTATTGCAACATTGTCACTTAATGTATCGCAACATTGTCACTTAATGTATTGCAACATTGTCACTCAATGTATTGCAACATTGTCACTTAATGTATCGCAACATTGTCACTTAATGTATTGCAACATTGTCACTTAATGTATTGCAACATTGTCACTTAATGTATTGCAACATCATCACTTAATGTATCACAACATTGTCACTTAATGTATCGCAACATTGTCATTAGATGGCATATTCTATTCTCCCTACCCCAAGCTGTACGACCCTCGATTACTGACTAATTTATACATAATTACCCTACAATGCGCATTTCAACATTCATGTGTACACTTTATTATGTCTGTCAGTATAAATTTAAACAACATCTACATTAATCCATGCTGATCATTGAGAGTAGTTAAACCACCATGAACTTGGCCTGTCTTCTGCTATACTGTGGGTGGGGCTGTGTTTATGATACTCAATATTTGATTTACGTTTTTCAGTCCCCCCACCTTTATGTGAAATACAGCTAGTATATCATTTCTACACTATTTTATATAAATGCATTTATAGCTAACATACTGTTTTAAATCAGTGATGTTGACACTAACAAATACTCCTATGAATATATTAGTTACGATTAATACACTTCCGAGCAAATGAGCTATCGCACTTTTATACAATTTTATAGATAATTTCATAAATTTAATTGGCACATATTATTTCAACTCATGTTTCGCAGTGTGCCACAGCTCATACGTACTACCAAACTTTCTCCCAGCCACTTTACCTTTCATAATACTCCAAATGTTTTTGACAGGGTTCATATCGGGTGATTGGATAGGCCAAAGCATTATTGAAAGTCTCTGCTGCTCAAACCATGTGCGCAGGCACATTATCTTTCTGAAATATCGCTTCCTGTCTTTTTTCACCTGAGTACAACTTATCCAAGCTCTGAAGCAGTCCCTTGCGCCAGATATTTTGGTATTCCTTCGCGTAAACAGATTTCTCACATCGCACTAACTGCTAACACCTACTGCAGAGAAAATAGCCCAGACCATGACCGGACCTCCTCCACCATGCATTACTGTTGTAAAAAGACACTCTGGGTTGAATCTTTTGTTAGGCCTTTAAAGACACCTTTCTGGAGCTTCGTTACATTATTCAAAACATTGGCTCATCACTCCACAAAGTTCGCTCAAACCAACGGCTATCATGATTACATTTTCCGTGGACAACAATAGTTTTTTTCACACACCTTTTCAATGTAAAATTAACTTCTCTACGCCTTCTTCGAAGTGTCCTTCTCGAAATCCTGTTGCCTTTGGAATTTCTAAACTCTTTTGAAACAAGTGCCATCAAAGTCATTTTATGAAGCTTGAGAATGCTCAGTTTTTCGTGGTCAGAGCGTTCGCTTTTTAATCCAGAGGAACCTGGTTTAATCATGATCTAGCCAGTATCGCTTTTTGGGCAGAAAATGCCTTAAACCCCTGTGCCCATGGGGGTCTGGGTAGCCCTTGCTGTGTGGTTCTGTTAGGGCTTTTTACCGCTGACGTTGCTGTGCTTAAGATGCTCTATGGATGTTCTCTATGTCGCCTACCTCCCGCTATGTCATCATCCACTGTGAATATTCTGTCTGTGGTGATTTGGAACCAGTGACATGAATAGAAGGTCAATTGTCTGTCCAATCTCCGTGTGCGTGTGTGTCACACTAGGTTTTCCCCCACCCATTATAAGTGAGGTTAATCCGTCTCTCATGTTAATCACTTAGGGTAGCATTGTAAAGAGCCATGAATGGCCTACACAACGATTACCTTGATAATTAGCCAATCACTAACTAACTACTCACAATCACATGTAATCCTTGGCGGCTTTCCCGAGCTAATTTTTGAGCCATAGATCCTGAAACTTGGAATGTACAACTGACACTCTGAATTGTCGATGCATTGATGTTCTCAGACTTAAGAAGCTTTTTAATAGCAGGATAAGACTCTTGCTTGACGAAGACCTACAATGCGTCTCTTTATTCTATACTTCAACAGAAACATGAATTTTGGCACACTTAGAGGACATGATTCCAAAACATATACAGTGCTTCAAGAGGAGTAGCGATGTAAAATGGCACACCATGTGCTGAATTTTAAATACGCACGCCATCATCACATCACAAGGGCTTGCCCTCATAACTGGTCAGCTTGCCCATAAGCTGAGTATATTGCATGAATGTAAAATCGTGCAATATTACTCTCGGTATGTATTTATCTGTGACAAGTCCATACATAGAAATATTATATGCTACCATAAGAAACACTCTTCGATTCTATGTTCAAAAATGTGATAGATGATCCTTTTTCAAGATAATATTCGCAGTTTGTGATAAAAATGTAATGTCGGTCACAAGTGCCTATTTTCTGGCCCTTTTTCTTTTCGGTGGCGTCCTTCAATCAATTGCTTTGGTTCTTTCAGATTTTCATCGTAATATATTTCATATGCTCGAAATTGGTGATGTAAAATTGCGAGATGTCTGCTTGGTACCTATTACAAAACTTCCTTTTGCCACAATGTCTCATCAAATGTAGAAATGTGGACAAACGAGTTAAACATGCGTTATATAAATGACAGACTCTTACGATTTTGTGTGTCTTTTATCAATTTATCTAGACTGCAGAGGGTCCATCAAAATCATGACGACTTGTAACTTGTAATATCTTGTCTAATTTTTATTTATTATTCCACAATAAATCACCAACTTAATGGGCATGTTACATTTTTATAGCTTTGTTTAAAAAAATGACAGCAAATTCTTTTCGATCTCCGAAATGTCTTTGAAAACATTATGGCATTTCATGTAGGCCTACCGTCCTTTCTCGCAGTAAAAAGAAATGAAAACGCAGACGTTTCAGTGCTACGTTTTAATAGTAGTAAATGTCAGTGGCACTTAACGATATATATAGTTAGAAAATTTACAATATTTTAATACAGTTTGATGCAATTTTTCCCAATATCCCTGATTAAATCGTTCTTATATCATCATACAAATGCATTCGAGTGGAGGCCGGAGAGAGTCTGCACTGGATGAAATTTGGAATCTCTCGCAGTTAAACGACTCCCACCACCTGTGCGAACGATGATTGGTTATAAGATGAAAATGGTACCTATACAGGACTATTCTAATGGGTTCATTCATAAAAATTTACAGTACGATGATTTGTTATTTTAAAAATGACGTAATGAAGGGAATATTCTGTGTATTCGAGTACTGAAGTCCCCTTGGGGACAAATTTTTTCAATGTGAGATTGAATTTCATGTGATCTAGGGGTTAGATAGACTGGAATTCTATGAGATCCTGGTTTTAGCCCTCGATTTCGCCAGTAGATGACGTGAAGCGTTATTTGTCTAGCTAGAGTCCTCATATCCATATTAGTGCGGTCGTGGTGGTGGTTACGCGTGGGTTGCTCCTGTGCCCTGGCCGTATTTCGGGCGTCCATGACATATGGTTTCTGGTCACGTAAGCTATCGGTTGCGTTTGGAACCAACGGCGTGATTGGGCGAATGTCGACCGCATTGATAACCATTGTTTTATATTTTTGGCGTGCAATTCCATGTACGAAAATGTTCACGATCAATGACGCCATGTACAGTAAGTATAAATTTTTTGGGCGGAGACCGTTACGTGAGTATATTATATATAAGTACGAGACCGATGATGACCTGGTGTATTCTGACTATTGCCCAGACTCAGTAGTTTGTGCTGGCTGCGGTGATTTCCCAAACTATAAATAATGAGGCTGACCCGTTCTTTGTGTTTTTCACAGTTTTCAAGCTAGCTTCGTTATAATTATAAAGATGACGACGCCGATAATAGTAAGCACGAGTAGTAGTTTATTACTCATTAAAATAATACACAATGAAAACTATGAATCCACGGCCAAATCGTAGAACGACAATATCAATAAAACGCGTAAACAATGTCATTCTGCCAAGAGAGTCGGGAACCGGCCAAGTTACCTTCGTCGACAAGGTTTCAGTTGCCTTGGTACCCTACGTTGGTGTCGTCCGTTCACGTATGGTAACAGTCACCGTTTGTAAATAGCGTGTCACATTCATCGTCAGCCATCTCTAACAACATACCAATATGGCCGCACGAAAGCAACAACCACCTAGAGACACTAACGACATCTGTTTATTTTAGTTGAACTTGGTAGACAACTCGAGATGCTATTTTTAGAGATGCTTAATAATGACATGTAATGCATCCGTTTGACCTTATTTACTCTAAATATTACAATACTCGATGCCTAGAGGTGCTATACAGTATTATGAATGCTATTAATTATGTGTTATCCTATGTGTTATTGTCACAGTATTTGACTGATTTTGTGCCAAAGGTTGTTTTTAACGCAACCATTTTCAGTGTATCTGTAACTAAGTCAATTCTAACAATAAATTCACGCCTGAAGGTCTATATCAAAATGATAATAGCACTCAAGCTGATCAGCCATATATATTATAAACCAAGTCCTGCCAGCCCTTGTAAATCTTTTTTCTTGTGACATCGACAGCACCTGGATAAAAATTAAAACAGCCAACAAATCTATCATCCTCGCCACAAACCACTCAATGCAAACAATCCAGCATTTTTAATAACCTCGAAGATGTTTTTCTACACCCTTCCACCAGTCAATGTGACATCCCCGTCACCGGTGATGTTATCATTGACTGGAAGAGAGACTCGCCGCCTAAACAAAAAGTTTCTAGTATTTTAGATACATTTCGTCTCCAACAACTAATACACCGCAGAACGCACGTTGGCCCAACTAGCGAATCGTGCCTTGACCACATAATTGTATCGGAATTTATTAATATCAACAAATCTGGTGTATCAATTTTAATCGCTTACATAATGGTATTGCGTGGCATAATTTTGTATATACTTCAATAAACACTATCAAACTACCCCGTAAAGTAATTAAGGTTAGGAACTTTAAAAATTATAACGAAAATAGTTTTTTCAGGGAGTGTAGCAGGTATCGTTTCATGCTATTGTTTCTGCCAATGTGTCACTGATAACCAATAGGTTTGAAAGCGAAATTAATCATTTGGTCGATAAGCATACACCATTAAAACTAACTCACGTACGCCATAACCGAAAACCTTGGCTAACCAAGTCACTCCTCAAACTAATCTTTCAAAGATCTCTTTCAACGATACACAATACTAACCATTGGAACACGTACAAAGACTGCAGAAATTTTGTGCAGAGGGAATTACGTCGAGCCAAAAAATCTTACTACAATGAAACTATATCGTCGTCGTCACCGCGTGATAATTGGAATATTATTAGTAAACTTTGTGGAAAAAAACTGAATGCGCCAACCAGATAAAAAACACGAAGTTAAAAACGACATAATGACAAAACCAACAGAAATAGCTAGTTCACTCAAGGCGGCATTCATCAACTACCAGCATTCATCTACAAAACAATCTCACCACTAATATCAGAACCACTAACCGTTCTCCTAAATACAATCGATACTAACACATTCCCAAATGTTTAAAAGAAAGCACAAGTCACTCCACTGCCAAAGACAGGTGACCCCAACCGACCCTCTAAATCAACACCCTATATCATCTTTACCCATACTTTCTAAAATCGGTGAACGCGCTATCTCTTCAAACCAGAAATTACCTCGAAGTCAATAATCTAATCTCCAACAGACAGTATGGATTCCGTCAAAAGCACTCCACCCAATCTCTTCTTCGGCTCACCAATAATTGACTACAAACAGCAGACAGCCCATCCAACAAAAATACGCCTGCCTTACCGCTCTTGATATAAAACTATATACAGCGTTTGATTGAGTCGACCACGATCTTTCTAAACTTTCAAACAATCTCATCTTCCACCCTTTTACTATTAGTCTCTATTCTAGCTATCTCGCCTCGCGCAGACAATGTGTCATAATCAACGGCGTTGTTTCTGACATGTTGCCTATAACATTGGGTGTTCCTAAAGGCTCTATTCTAGGGCCCCACATGTTCATTATGTTTGTCAAAGATTTACCAGATAATATCCCGTGTTACTTATTCGCTGGTGACTGCATAATTGGGGAAATTGTCGAGACTTCCGCACAAGCTATTCAAAAGACCAATCTACCGATGCCTATAGCTCCAAACTGGTACAACACAAATGTTCTAACATTAGACTCTACAAAACATACCTGATGTTTCTCTCCAGTAAATCCCTTGACACTAAACAGCTCCCTCCGGTCATCTTTGAAAACCGTCTAGCATCGTTCACTAACTGCATGAAACACCTAGGCAGCCATCTAACTCTACCCGTAAGATGGAATGAACATATTGATATGCAACGAAATGTAATGCCTCTCATTTGAGAATTTTCACAACTTCGCCATTTACTCACTGATGACTGCTCCCCGCCTAGAATGCGCTTCCCTGGTCTTTTTAACATGTCAATTACGAATAAAAACACTTGAAATTCTTCAGAACATATGCCTTCCCATACTAACTCTCAGCCACAAACCCCCACATGCCATTTATATAAGGCCACAAATATTCCATCCCTGGAAAGCCGTCGTGACTACCATTATCTCATAGAAATTTATAAATCACTCAAAAACCTCGGGCCTCAGCTTGAAGCTACTGTATTACACAAATTCCAATATCACTACCATCTGAGATCAATAAGAACTCCCCAGCCTAAATAAAATCGTTGGCCAACGAGCGTTTTCTTATCTCAGACCCATCGGCTTCAATGCACTCCCTCCAGATATTAAACAAGTTTCATCACTTGAAGAATTCAAACAAACTGCAGAATTACATATTTGCATCCGCTTGATATCCTTGCTTATTCCACCTTAAAATGCACATGTTCATCATATATCGAGTTTTGGATTAATTATCCACACTCTCTCTAACGTCTTATAAAGAAAATTCAATACACTGTTTTTAACGTCGTTAGAAATACAAAATAGTAATTGATCCCGAAAAACTGAGTGGAACACTTTCTTTTTTTATTCCATCAACATATCTGCAAATGTGAAGTTTCTATTCTATAAGTTATCTCGATGTATTTCTTAACGGTCATTCACGGTGACTATCTTGTGTATATTTGTTCATTGATTGTTCAAGCTCCTCTGATCTTCTATATGTCGATGTTATTGTACATATTATTGTAGCTTAGACTAGTTTATAAAATTCTTGTACATATGTTGTGGCCATCAGACCGTGTAAATACTTAGTAGTACAATGTGTCTAAACAAACATCACGGGAGTCGTTTAGGTGTTTGCATGTAAAAGACACATAATGAAGTTACGGTTCGGTTAGTTGTTCGGTTGGGAAAGCGCGAGGTCGGTCGTAATGACACGAGAGACAGTTTCATCGGCATCCCAAACCCAGCCACATCAGAGGAATGACTCCCGTAAAAATACTCCCTAGGGTTACTCAGACGCCGATGGTCAGGCGGGGTTTGAGATAATTTTAATCTTAATTAGGTACGCTACGAGACGTTTTCTGACTAAACCGTGGGTTTTGTCTTTTACTACTACTGGAATTCAAACCATTTTTTATTAGCAGCACGGCTTAAATAGCTGTAAATGTTGGGTAATAAGTGCGGAAACCGGCTAGTGATTGACTTTACCAACGGATATATATAAGCGGATATGACAAATTACAAAGCTTCAAGCGTTAATTTGTTCTATGTTACTAGGTCGGGCAAGAGCTATTTTTTGGGAAATTACAAGAAACCCTTGAATAACTAAACCGCAAACTGTAGTTAGAGTAATCTCCCGAAGCGTCGGGATTTTCCAGTTGGAATTCCCTTCCGGTTTTGTGGGAGAAATGAACGAACGTCTATCTCGGGAACCAGCGGCGTCTGTTCGGCGTCTGTCCGGCGTCTCTGTCTGACGTTTCGCTGATGTATCATTTCCCCAGCGACACGTGACGCTTTCTCGCTATTATACATGGAGTATAACTGAGTGATAATCACGAGACACTATTCAATATCCTTGAATCTACGACATGACATCATTGCCAAATATAGGTTAAACAAATATTGATTAGAACTATGTTATCTACTATCGAAACCGGTTTGGCTGTAGATTATTTTAGAAAGCTATGATTGTGTTTACGAGCGAGTCACATGAGAGGGGGGCGTTGAGTGGTTGAGTACTAGATCACGCGTTGTGGCATTGCGGTAAACAGTATTGGACTTTGGCGTTGTATAGGTGTCTATAAACAGCCTTCTCTAATCGGTTTTGTTACTGGCTCAATCCACGAGATACGTACGTACTGCGGATATTGCGTAGCCTATATATCGACGCTCGAGCGCTCGTGCACGGCATACATAGCACGTTGGCAATCTACGACAGTGGCTCTATGTGAACGCTTGTCCCAGTCTATTCATCGATCAACTCAACCGCACGAGTCGACAAAGGTAATGAACAATCGTTATACAAGCCATACGGATAACATTCATGTAATATTTACACGCTCTTTCATACAGTCGCTACGATAGCTGTGTCATTGAGATTTAGCCGCCTGAGGTCAGTGTCAACTGCTATAATATGAATTGAGAAGACAGAAATATTTACATAGTTTCGATTAATTGCTGTTCTACCTTAATGTTATTAAAACGCCATATTATGCTAAATGATATATTATTACACAATCAAATTATAAAAAAACATTGCGTTACTCTAGTATACCGGTATTTATGCAACTATTTTTAGTATTATGCTCGATATTTCAGTCTACAGACTTATACTGTAATTGTAAGTATTTGTTTGGTTATAATAACGTTTAATTAAAAAGGTATTATAATCAACGTGTGTGTTAATCACGCTACGTACCCCAACTATAATTGTCAGTTTTGCTACCCACATCCTAGTAGGTATTATCGAAATGGATCCATACTGATACACCTTGGGATATCTCGGTCTCGATGTTGTCCCGCAAATATCATCTTTAAGCTGATTGAATCTTTCAGTATTCGTTTACCAGTGACGAGAATGATGAAACGAACCATCCTTTATATAAACTTACTTGTTTTATTGATAAGTTCTCGCAGGAACGCGATCCTTCACCAAGCTATTATAGTAGCACTACTCTGCTTTTATGCAGATGGATAATAAAGTTCAAGTTACCCTCAGACTGTACATAGTGTTACAATCACGGCTACCCACTTTGATACCAAGTTAAAGTTTTAAGACAATTAAATGTGTTCCTTATTTCATTTTCAGGTAGGCCACATCCATTTCCTTGCGTTCAGAGAGGGCGGCAATGTCGGACGTAAGACCTATGGTTTATCCAGTACATTGGTTTTACGCTAGGTATCGCATCTTTACAATCACAGATATATATTGAAACCCACCTTCAACTGAAATACACAAAAATATTTTTGCGAATATAATTCGATTGACTTCGTTATAATAGCAGTCTAATCGCTTATTAAATTTCCTATCACGGTTGTCTATAGTTAAAGTTATCGCAAGTGAGGCCCAATTGTGTTCCGATGTCACATGAGCAAAGTTCTTTATTTGCATTCCGATATGACATTCATTTTTATTATCGCCCGCCCTAGATAACGGGACTTATATCATCATTGTTTCATGCATCATTGCTTATAACATGTAGCTTATATAATGCATCGAGCAATGCCTGTCGGCATCCTATAGCTATATAATTTTAAAGCTACCATACCATCGATCATTTTGGGAGTACGATTTGCGTTTTGGCCGTTATTTCACAGCTGCTCGTTTTCCGCGAAACCGTATATTATCACGATCAAAAACCAAAAGCATAATGTCTAATGGTTTGCCTGTAGCTCTCTTACGTAATGCAATATTGTTGGTTGCGTTCTTATTCGGTTCAACATGACCTTGACAGCAGGTGCCGGATACTGTTACTGAGTCAAGTCATTGGAAATCCAGATCAATATTTATAACGTGATGTTAAACGTATTGTTTGCGGTTTTAGGAGGAAAGAGGTGAGTTGGTCCATAAAGATGCCAAGCCAGGTGAGTATCGCCCGCTTGCACGACCCTAAGGAAGAAATATTAGTCAAGCTCATATGTAATAATTCTGCTACCGCTTTGCCTCAACCCATGCATAAACGCTCCTCTACTTCCCTGAATCGATTGTCCGTTTCTTATATTATCTATGTATTCCCAATTACTTCATCGATTTCGTTATACACCGCGTTGATTACCTTATGTTTTGACAGTCAACTTAGTCGTTTTTCCCGTACATCCCGTCCAATTTCTTTTGTAATAAATCATCAGACTAAATACGACTCTTAGTATTGCCGTCGTATATTAAGTGGGGTAACTCTATTATAGGTAGGGTAATTTTCAATTACTTTGCTGATTCGGTCTCATATTGCTTCTCAATGTCGAGTTACGTCAGTGCAGTAATCTTGATAAATTCAATGGGTGGTGACGGCCCAGACAACGGTGTTTAGTCAAAAAACCGTAGGCATTTCCAGTAAAAAGTGCAATTTAATATTTTAGAAGTTACGCTATCTAATCAACAATATTACCTAACTAAAACAATACACAAAATAACCACTAACATCAATTTTTGCGACGTGTCACGACAGGAGTAAGACGGGCTGTTGGAGATAGCATCAGCGTGTTTCAGGGAGCATGCTCCAAACTCGGCATGTGTGGAGCCGGTATGTTAACAGATATTCAAACATATTTCTCAGTATGCGTGTGTCTTTGCAAATTGTATTATTGGCCAATACAGAAACTTTACACTTATGAGTAACGTGGCAGTTTGGGGTAATTGTGTTTTGTTAACTTAATGCAAACTTCACCGCACCGAACCAGGGCGTGGACGGTTCATCAGTAATAAAAAAGTCAGTCTAAATCAGATGAACTAACACAGAGAAGATAGCAAAGGGTAGATTGTTTACGAATGGAATAATAATTTTGTTTTAGTGCTCTGCACCATCCTCTTTTCGTTGGTCCTGGGACTGGCTTTGCCTGTAGCCGCTATGGTGATAGGTAAGTGCATTAAGCTACCGCAACCAGTTGTACACAATGGCATATGATGGTAAATGACAAAAATTATATGATTATCTATTTTAGATAACCTTGAAATTTACAGAGCATGTTTCTAGTAAATGGGCTTCTGGATTCGTAGAATAATTTTACCCTTTGACTACTGCACGAGATCCCGACCATTTTCTCCGTGAGGTTGGAGAGGCTTAGTCTGTCCATTTACAGATTTAGTTTTGGAGTAGCTGTTTGACAGAAGCTGTGAGAATAGATTAACAGTAACTTTTAACATTATTACAATTAAAAAGGGTATAGCCGCTTTTATTTAGTATTAGATATCATAAATATATATTATCGTGTTTAGTAATTATTATTGCTTGGAATGCTGCGCTGTTTACACAAACCATGGGTAACTGAATAAATATAAGCGGTTATAGGATTTTTTTAGTAATCGGTGATTGCAATTGTTGAAACATAGTGTCATCGTTTTGTGTCAGGCATCATGTATAAGGATGATTGCCACGCCGACTGGCACATCCCGCTTTATCTGATCGTGGCTGGTGCTGGCGGCCTGTTATCTAATATGATGGGGACATTTTGTCGGCCTGCCAAGGATGACGATTCTACGCCAGCGTGGAGAAAAAGGGTGGCCGAAAGCGCTGGATGTTGCGTAAAATTTATGACGTTCATGAACAGCCTTTTAGGACTGTTCCTCTTCATTTGGTTCCTTCTCGGTAAGTCTCCACCAGTCGTAAAACACGTTACCTGAGGCGCGGCGTTTATTTCAATAATACGATGTGTCCTCGCTTCACTTATTCCTGAGGAAATCCATCGATTAGCATATACATCTTATTAAAAATGGTTTCCTTTGGTCCCCCTAACTCACAACAGGCAACCTGTTGGAATCAAAACTCGGCCTATTGCCCCAGTTTTCGATGTGACTTTTTTGTCTGTAAACGATCCAGTAAACTTGTTTTCAGCAACTTCAAAGAAGTTTGCAACTGTCTAAATACGGTAGTTTCTTTTGGATCAGACAGAAAACTCTCATTTACCGAGAGGTTAAATGGATGATCATCTGTCTACTACTAAAATATACCGGTAGTTTATGCGTTGTGTAGGAGAAAATAGTTACAAATGCGACACGTTCCTTATGATGGTGCGACTAGCGGCGTAATTGAATATGTTCCATGCGGCATTCGGAATCATACGCGTTTCCTGCGAAACGTCCGACGGTCGGGTGTGGTTTCATGATAATGATCATTAGTAAGAATTTATCCCTGATTGCCTAAAATGGATAGACGCCAATGATCTCGTTGATGGGTGACTTGTCAGCGTCAAAGGCACTGTATCAACGATATCCGCCCAAAAATTCGGCGTAAACCGCGTGTGATAGCCTTTATTGGTTGATGCATGCGGTCTATAACGCGCGCGCCCGCGTACACACGTGCGAGTGTGCGATGGTATCGTTTGTCATATACATAAGCGCACGCGTATGTATGAGGACACCTCTTAACCTGTTTTGGCCATGAAACTGGCCTCTTACCAAAGCCTACCGCATAATTTCAATAAGTACGTTACTAAGCACGTTGTATCCTTTTAAAAAGCGCCATTTGACTGTAAGTCATATGATAATAACGAGTAATGTGCTTTTGTAGGAAACGTTTGGGTGTTCAAAGCCTATGACGACCGCCACAATTGTAACCACATCGCTTATTGGTTCGCCTTCATCACGATAGCGATCTCCGACGGAGTTATCGCCCTTCTGCTCGTTGGCGGTATCATAGCCTGTTTCTGTTTTTGCTGTTGCGCACTTTGCAAAGGTTGAGAGAGTCATGACATTAAAATGTAGGTGATTGACATGTTGGTCGTCTAGTCGATTATGATTCGTTTGTTGCAAATTTTAAATAATTAACTTTGTTACAGATCGAAAAATTTACAAGAAATTGTTTATCCGTACGTATAAATCAGCTGCTAAAAATTCCATTTTGTTATGTTACCAATTAATACATGGCACACAAAATTCCTTAGCACCGTACCCATATTTGATCACATTAAGCACATTGTGAAATTTGGGAATTTTCGAATATCAATCACACCTGGTTTGATGGTATTTAATTCAGTAATGGTTCCTGATATGTAAATTTGGAAAGATGTAGATAAAACTGTAACCACGATATGAATGATTAAATTTTGTTTCTTACTACGATCATGGTACGATCGTGTAGTGATTTCAGAGAATTTATTCGAATACGACGTGTCTTTCCTCAAATACTGGTATTTTCACCAATGCGTATTTCTTTGGTTTTATGTATTGCATGTATTCATAAATTAATATTTTGTTACACTGTTATCTTGTTTCGTGTGCTCAAGTACCCTGCCGGTTTATTTTTATACCACAGACACAACTGATAGGTTTATTGATGTTAATTAGGATAGCCAATGTGGTTCCATAAATAGTTGGAGAGAAATGCACAGGAAAAAACCTATCCCATCAGGGGTATAGGTTTTTCCTGTGCATTTCTCTCCAGGTTTATTGATATATCAGAGATGCATTGACGATGTTGCAAAACAAACCGCTGCCCAGCAGTGTCACGAGACGAATTCTAAACTTTTCTAACGAGTTATTTGGTTTTTGGGATTTACAGTCGTGTATTTGAACATTCGAGAAACGACTGCATAAAATTTTATCGGATACATACTCTACATAAAGTTCTCGTCAAATTTTTCAAAAGAAAAAACACCGTCATCAGACTAATTATTTGATCAAAATATACCATTAACCCTTACCACACTGACATCTGTACATCATATTACTATAGCAATACAATTCTATGACAACAGAATGCTGAGGGTTAACCGTGCTCCCTAGAGAAAAATGGATATGAAATAGATTGCATACACAATGTAACATTCGGGATACTCCGTTCTACACTATAATACACTATACTATAATACACTATGTTTTGCCTTGTTAATATATTGCCTTATTGATGTTGATTTTAACCTAAAATTTTTTATGCTTATTATACTAGTAGCTTTGTCTTTGTCAGTATTGCGAAAGTAGCGCACTGAAATAGAGTTGCAAATTATGGCACTAATTACCGACATCCACCGTTTATGATCCCTTAAATCCAGTTACCAAGATATAACGGCGTATTTATTCAAATATATTTATTTAGTTCCACACACCGATTCACCTTGTGAGTTACGTATATCGAGATTTGCGCATCGCCGATTTAGCTGAATACGAACGATCAAATTTTGCGATGCTGCTCTACGCGAAGATGCGCAGCGCGTTTGAGTCCTTGACTTGTTACAGACGGGTATTAATAGCCGACAGCGAGATGCTTTCCTGCCGATTTTCCGCGGTTTTTAATAGATTTCGTGCTAGAACAACTGATCCGTTGAACAAATTTACTGGCATTTAAAGTGGCACACAGTTTGAGTATACAACGTGCGTCATATATGATTATGTAAATGAGCCATTGAGGATGCGACCCTGAAACAATATCCCTTCACATTTCCGCTTTCCAGTGCATATCTACGATTATCACTGTTAATAAATTTCAGGAGTACTTCATAACCAACTCAACCGGAGCTGTCAGGCTTAAGTGTTTAGTCTGCGGATATCATTAGGGTAAGAAAGGTACAAAAACAATTGGGGATTCAACATCAATGTTCTGGTTTATAGACCCTACTAAATGGTAAATATTTTATCCCACCAGACAAATTTTTGCGTCTTATGTTTAAGAGTTGCTGTAAGGGGTATTCGAAGCATCAACTCCCCATGGAAAAACACCTCATACGTTACGAGACGTGCTTACTAAAGTGCGTTTGTTTATGATGTGGCATTTATTAGTGGGGCAGCTGCAGCAGTTACTCAGAAACCACGGCGATAGGGTCAAATTCTCACGTCCCGAGTTTGCAATTATAAAAGAATTGTTTACTTCAGTGCCCATTACATCGACGAATTGGTAGGCTTTGAAACAAGCCTTCGTAGTAGTCTTTTCTTTTGTTTGTCAGTGTGTAGTCTCTTGTCCGTCGGTGTGTGGTCTCTTGTCTGTCGGTGTGTAGTCTCCTGTCTGTCGGTGTGTAGTCTCCTGTCCGTCGGTGTGGTCTCCTGTCCGTCGGTGTGTAGTCTTTTGTCCGTCGGTGTGTAGTCTCTTGTCTGTCGGTGTGTAGTCTCTTGTCTGTCGGTGTGCAGTCTCTTGTCCGTCGGTGTGCAGTCTCTTGTCTGTCGGTGTATAGTCTCTTGTCTGTCGGTGTGTAGTCTCCTGTCTGTCGGTGTGTAGTCTCCTGTCTGTCGGTGTGTAGTCTCTTGTCCGTCGGTGTGTAGTCTCTTGTCCGTCGGTGTGTAGTCTCTTGTCTGTCGGTGTGTAGTCTCTTGTCTGTCCGTGTGTAGTCTCCTGTCTGTCAGTGTGTAGTCTCTTGTCTGTCCGTGTGTAGTCTCCTGTCTGTCAGTGTGTAGTCTCTTGTCTGTCCGTGTGTGTATAGCTGATAACTACGAACGGATGTATCTTGGTTACTTCAATGACATCCAACCTGCATCATGGAAGGACTACTACAAGATGCAAAAAATCAAATCGTTCTCATGCCAGAAATGTCCTATTGACCCATAGTGACCTACGCTTCTGAAGCCTTCAGCTAGACGTTACGCAACCTCATATACGGGGTGTGAGGGTGGGGGCAGTATATTGTGCCGCGTGTCTCTTTTCAATCCAAGCTACGATGAGTTGTCATTTTGCTTATCTACTGCGAGACACTAAGTCTATTTTGCCCAGCATCTCGCGTTTCGTGAATGATCATCCAGGCAGGCAGTAGCCGCGCTTTGTGGGACAGCCCTAGCAATGTCGTCTGTGGGACAGCCTAGCAATGTCACCGTGGTAACGGGGCTCCACCTCACTACTAGCCTACTTTATGGCAGTACAACGGACATAAGATTGCTGACCAAGGGGACATAATACAGAGTCATAATTTGTTCCACTCAATCATCATGAGGCGCCGCCATCATCCAGTTCACCTTGTGGACCATCGGTATCACTAGAAGCGTCACATCCATCATCGCGCTCACTGCCATCATCCTCACTATCAAGACTATCATCGCAACTATCACTTTCATCTTTGTCATCATTCACACCCTCCTCATCATTGTCGTCCTTTTCTTCGTTTTTCCCTTGGTTCTCCTCTTCATCTCGCTTCAAATCAAAGAAGAAATCATCCTCTTGCCGTGCGCTCAGGTTTCTGTTCTTCTGTCGCCGGTTCGCCTTGTCTTTGGCGGCGACGCCTTCGTTGCTGACTGAAGAGAGATCCCAGAATTTTATCGTCTGATCGTGGGAACAACTCGCCAGCAACTTCTTGTCGTGAGACACGGAGATTTTTTCGACGGGGAATCCCTCGTGCCTCCCAACGACACCGAGAAAACGGTTCGGTAAAATATTCACGACTCTGAAAAATTCATTAGACCAAGAGAAAAATCCCATTAAAATATGAACAAATCTTAATAATGCGAGATACCAACAAAAGCTTTCTGTAAAATTATATTACTCGTCTACACAGCATAGGGATATAACTCATCTAGCGCAGTGTTGGGGTAATCAAGTCCTACAGCCCTACCTGCCAAATATTACAGAGTGCCCTGATCCAGTAATCACACAATATTTATTCTGTTCACTTTACTCCAAATCAGTCTTTAATGGTAATGAATTGTGATTTAGGTACATTTGAGAGTTGGCGTCTCACCCACGTGAATGCAATACTCAAGATTTGAAGACTCAATTCAAAATAATCTTATTCGCAGATTTTTAGATTCTTGCACCGGTTAAACGCTGTTTAATCACTCGTTTAATATACAGTATCCATAGTATACAATACATATCGTGTTTGAGTTTATTATTAAATTATAATACAGACTTGCATCATTTCGTTAACACATTATATAGCATCAGTAACACCAGAATAGGACTAACCCTTTCTCGTTTCATTGTAAAATTACTAGTTAATAAATAGCTAACATATATTTGCTCTCAAATCTTTCAACACGCAAGAGTGTCTGGCTAGATATTTTTTGTTTCGTTTTTTACCCTCGATGTCTAGCAGCTTGGACTGAACAGTTTCCTTATATGTGCGCTATGAACGAGATACCTGATGGCCCCGTCGCTCGAACCCGCACACAGGACATCATCGGTGAGGGGCGCGACGCAGTCGACGGATCCCCTGAATCCCGGGAATCTGTCGCTCATGTCGTTCCATTCTCCCCACGTGAAGATGTTCAGCGCTTTGTTACCCGTGCCGCACACGACTTTCGTCTTGTTCTGGAAGGGATGCGACGTGCACATTTCGCAATAAATTCGCCATATAATAATTCAGAATTAAAATAAGAGTATCGAATCGCTGGAATTTTCCATGTATATAGATTATAGAGCCTCAATTGTTGATTATTTTTCCCCCGTGGTTATTAAACAAACGGTCTGATATAGGAAGACATGATCGCCATGTCTGACCAGGGGAAGCAGTTAGTCGAGTGGTAGGAACACCGGACTCGTAACTGAAACTTCCCACTAGTTGACCTTTCTGCAGTGATCCTCAGCAAGTCATTTATCCCCGATTGCTGGAGTAAACCCGTCTTTAAAATGGGTAGATGCTCGATATTATCCTTGGCGGAGTGATATGCGAGTGTCGAAGGTAGTGTATATGCGCTGAATAGCTGCCAAAAACATTTCATTGTAAACCGCATCTGAGAGCATTCCTTGGCTGATACTTGCGGTATATAAATGTTGTACTTTACCTTTACCTTTTTATTGTCTGAGTTAACACTGCGCGTGGCACTCGAAGATCGTTTTTCGATAGACATCGTTTTTTTTCTGTTTTAGAAAAAAGTGTTTTCCTCGGTAAAAATACCGTGAGGATTTGAATATTTAATGGTTAAATCAAATTAATTCAAATTTAAATTAAAATGTGTCACATGCATAAAAATCACCGTGTACAACTAAATATATGTACAAACGTTAAATTTGCACCGTGTACAGGTTGCATCAAACAAATATAGAGGCATTAGGGGGATCATAAATAAAATTCTCTCGTGTGCAAATTTTTCTAATTAACGGAGCTAAAAGCTTGGTTCATTCTCAATCAAATGTCACTTTAATTATACATGTGTACATAGAGCACACTACAGAGGCTCTATAAAAATAGTAATAATATATTTAAAACGCCGATCATCTGGGAGAATACAGTTGTCAATAGAATTGAAAGTACGACGAATTCAAAGACACGTTTTAGCCGTTCCCCACCAGACGCGCGGCTATCTAATCGATATTTCGGTATTAACGATCGATCGTTGCATAACTTTACATCTAACGCTAAACATAGATTCGCAAAATGTACCTAAAATTTACTTTGAGAAGCTGTGAAACAAAAGTGAAAAATGAACAACATCACAGAAACTACAAAAGAAAAAGGCTACTTGTAGCGCTATATTAATAATCTGCGCAGTCGAACTCACGACTTCTCGCATGAAAACCCGCGCTTCTGAGCACTCTAACCAATCTATCACTGTCTTAACCGATATCACTTTACTGGATTCCTAGAAAATACACGAAATTTACCTATATTTACTTAGCGAGTATAAACGTTTCCTTGGTATCCGAATGGCACCTGAATCGTGGAGCCCATATCACATCCATGAGTCAAGGCCCTACCTGAAAAAGTCACTCTTGGTATCAAGAAAGAAATGCACAGAAAGAACTTTCCCTTTCGACACACAATCTCCAGATAACGGACCTGGTCGTCGTATAACCGAGCTACAAATCAGGGATTACTCCGTCGCGTTTCGGTATTTCATATCCTTTTGAAAACGCACCAATATTTAATGACCGTAAATCATTCCTGGGACATACGCAGATATTGGCAGCAAGCAATGATCGACTATAAAAGGCACCAGACCGAGCATCATGAGGTAGTGGGTTCACCGGGGACAAGGAGGGGTTTATCTCCGTTCTAATATTTATGCAACCACATGGACGTTTCTCGATAATGACTCAAACTAAAATTCGTTCGTTAAAAGTCAATTATTATATTAAATCCACGATATTGTCTATACATGCACACTGATGTGTAAGAGCTACATTGCTTCAGACGACGTGTGCTCGATAGAGCAAACTTCGTTATTTACATATTAGACTCGCCATATCTGCACGATATCGGGACCCAGTAATCATAAGCACATAGAAATTGAGAGTGAAATTCAATAATCTAGCCTGATTTAGCGAATTAAATAGTGTCTTCGGACATAGTTCTGGATCCACCATTCGGTACGAATAACACACGGCTATTGGTGTCATGGTGCCAAGGGACACCAAGCAGATTATTACGAGGCTTAGACTGGCGTTTAAAAGCTTCTTGTTTTCGGTTCCGCTCGTTTGAGACGTTAATTTTAGGCTCCTGCTAATGGCGATAATGATTTTCATGTTCAATATTGCTATGCATGGTAAGGGAATGAAAAAAACAATGATGGTGCGGTAAAATACTTTGTGGAAATCCGTAATAAGCGATTGCTCGCTCTGGCAGTCGAGGGTTTCGACAAAGGCTATCGAACGCGGTATGGCCGTCAAGTTCTCTACGATCACGCTCAGACCGACAATAACCAGGCAAGTGATAATGGCGTTTTTACGCGTGCATAAAATTTTATATTTCATAGGGTAGACGATTGCTAGAAAGCGGTCAACGGACAAGGCGAAGAGAAACCAGGAGGACCATATCTGGAGTATGTCTTGTAGCGTAAAAACCGTCCAACAAAGCTGAAACAACAAACAAAAAATCTTATTAGCCTCCTGTTGATGGAGCGAGGAGTAAATGAGTGGGTTTAGAAGAAGTCTAAAGTATTATTTTATTTATTACGTTTTTTGGGGTAGTATTATTTATTCGAGTAGAATAGCGATGGGAGGTGCGTGTTATGACATTACAATTTCCTTCGTATAACCAACCCATATTGAACTCATCTGCCAGGGGATCATCTTCCACCTCTCTGTGATGTACCTGTCCGTCATCCAGGCGCTTTCCAACACCATAGTAATGGCGTCACTGGCGGCGAGGCTACGCAGGTAAATGGAATAGGAGCGGTCTCGATAATTAGGTGATTTCATAAGAATAGTTAGGAGAGACGAGCCAATCACAGAGAACAAGAAACAGACGTAGCAGAAGACTAGATGGAACAATTCACGTTCGAAATGTACGGAATCGTCAATGGTCGCGTCACTCGCTGCTAACGAGTCGTTTGTGTGATTCATCATCGCGAACGAAATCTATCAATCCACGACGCTACTTCACTACAATACGAGCTTTAAAACAGAACGCGCTCTGTCTAGTTGAATAAACGGGAGCTACGCGGTCAAATGGCAGACGTGTGTCTTTGCTACCCGACGCTAAAAGGATATTGAATTTTCTTGCGCTCGATATAAACTACGTTTGTCACAACCCATTTAAATAGTGTGGGCTCAATTATAACATCAATAAGTTTTATAAATAATAACTATGATATATATATATATATATACCATAGTAATTATATATATATATACCATAGTAATTATATATGTAGCATATATGTAATATCTATTTCCAATTATGCGATATATGGAGATAATTGCATGATGGCAGTAAGCTTTTCATGTTGTGAGTAGCGGCGAATTATTATCGGAAATCGCCAAATGTTTTCATCGGTTAATGCTATAATGTAAATGTAAAAACGGTTTAGAAGCACAAAGGTATATATATGCTTTATTACATATTTATTCACTTATCTATTGTTTATTAATAATCAATTACAGTGACTGTCATTAAGACAATCTATCTGTATATGTACATACCTGACGGTTGACCGAATAAATGTCTTCAATATAGATTTAGATTCTGAAAATGATTCAATACTACGTAGTTAATGCAGCAAGTGTTCCAAAGTTTTAGACAATGAATAGCGAAACAACATTTGTCTGGGGAGACAAGGCGGGTTGGGTGGTGATAAATACGTCAATTGACCGTAGACGACGTGAGGGATGTGGGACAATACAAGGTCGTTGAGGTATTTGAGGTCGACATGATCGAGCGCTTGGACCACGTGAAGGAGCACCTTATACTCGATTCGATTTGGTATAGTAAGCCAATGTAGTAGCTACCAACAGGGAGGGTGTCAAGCTCGCCAATGCCCGTGATAACATGAGGTGCCGCATTCTGAATATGACACATGCGATCTTGGGTATAGGTTGGGTCACCAAATGGTAACGAATTACAATAATCTAACGTTGATGTAACATGGGCGTGAACGATCAAGATGGCAGCTTCGTTAGTGATATCTGGTAGGATTCGTCGTATGTTGTTCATGTAAAATTATAGACTACAACCTCTTTGCAATGATGGATAGTGAGTCCTGTCTTGCGGTCATTTTTTGGGGTAGTTACACGCCAATCACGGCTTGACATCACTCACGCATTAGTTAACGGTCACTGATACGGATGACAGCTCAAGCATATAGCACTTACCATATATCTGTAAATCGTCTGCATACACGTAATAAGATAAACCATAACGCCGAATGACGCTGAATGTCATCATCAATTGAACTAACGTATATAGAGAACAATTGTGGACAGAGTATATATCGTTACAGGATACCACAATCAATCAAAGATTGTTGCGAGCAAACGTTGCCAATTGCAACCACCTGAGACCGTCCGCTAAGATACGATGAAATCCAGGATAACACGTGACAATCAAAGTCAAACCGATCCTGGAGACCGCCAGTTAAAACACCATGGTCGACGGCTTCGAAGACGTACGATAAATCCAACAGAATAAGAAGGATCAGCGAGTTTTTGGGGTCGATGCCACTAACTATGTCATGATGCACTCTTGAAAGAGCTGAGTCTGTCGACTGTACGTTGCGACAAGCCGAATGAGAGATATCGCACGGATAGTCGGGCTCCACGTAGTTAGTTGTGCGGACACAGCCTTTTCCGTCACCTTGAAATGCGGTAAAGATTCGCTACAGGCTGGAAATAAGAAATAGATGGAACATCTGTTGGCGACAGTGGTGTAGTGGTTAGAAGCGCTGCCTTTCATGCGAGAGGTTTCGAGTTCGAAAGGGCAAAAACCAGGGATTTTTCACGCGCCTTCCACAATAGGAAATAAGCAAGATTTTCGTGCTTGAATATCGAGAAAGATTTATCGTGGAATGGTTTATTATAAAAATATCTTACGGTTGTAACATGGCAATGTTGTGCGTGCGACTGACATTTAATTATATAGAAGTACCAAAACCTCGCCTTTACCTATACATCGACTTTAACATTGGGCGAACCACCGACGTTTTCCATATAAATAGGAAAGTTCCTGACATGAGTGGTACATACACAATAGCGTAATATCAAATATAATTGGTTATACATGGTTAGGGTTCCTTTTTGATTGTCTAAGCGATGGCGCATAGCGCTCCACCGAACATGTCAATATAAGCTGCGGGGAGACCGTACAGAGAATAAAAGACCAATAAAAGAGATTGAAAGGACCAATAAAAGAAAATAAAAGACCAATAAAAGAAAAAAAGACCAATAAAAGAGATTGAAAGTACCACTAAAAGAAAATAAAAGACCAAAAAAAGAAAATAAGAGACCACTAAAAGAAAATAAAAGACCAATAAAAGAAAATAAAAGACCAATAAAAGAAAATAAAAGGACCAATAAAAGAGAATAAAAGATGAATAAAAGAGATTGAAAGTACCAATAAAAGAAAATAAAAGACCAATAAAAAAGAATAAAAGACCAATAAAAGAGAATAAAAGACCGATAAAAGAGATTGAAAGGACCAATAAAAGAGAATAAAATACCAATAAAAGAGATTGAAAGTACCAATAAAAGAAAATAAAAGACCAATAAAAGACAATAAAAGACCAATAAAAGAGAATAAAAAACTAATAAAAGAAAAAAAAGACCGATAAAAGAGAATAAAAGACCAATAAAAGAGAATAAAAACCCAATTTTTTTTCAAAGTGGTGTATGGATATAAGTTATAGGGAAAATGTATACTCAGGGATTATGGATATTCCCAAAAATTAATTTTGAGTACGCATTTAGACATCATCCAAATTCATACGAAATCATTAACCTTTGCCAAAATGCAGCGGCAGCGTCCAGAATCTCGTTGGTTTAACTAAAAATGGAACAAGTTGTGCGAAAAAAGAAAAGTGTATGTAATATGTGATGGAAACTTTGATAATATTTCACATTAACAATCATAAAGTTTTTGTTTACTTTTTTGTTTTGTTTAAATTACTGTTTTTACAAAAACCTACAAAATCAATACAGAAAATTTTAGCAACCTCAAGTGATGTGATCAACATATTAGGCGCCAGGTGTGCATCACACCTGGGTTGAATAGCGATATGACCGCAGATGAATTAGAACTTAACAATTGTCTTTGTCCTTGTCATTGTCATTGTTTTATCGTCATTGTTCGTGTGCATGGCTTTGTGAAGCAAATTGAACATATTGTATATGATCCTCCGCAATATAGGTAGCCAGTGTACATCAAGGAGGCTAGAGAAGATCCGCGAGAATTTTAAAAATTGCACTGTTTAAAACGAAATGTAATCCGTGGATGAGATAGGATATCATCTTTGATGGGAGATATGAGAGTATCGAAAGCATTGCATTTGCACTGAATATAACATCCATTAAACACTCAAGTAAACCGCATCTAAGAGCCTTGAATGATACTTGCGGTTAATAAATGTCTTACTTAATCTCGCTTTATTCTCTCATCGATAATCAGCAAAGCAACAGACGCAACAGCGACACCACACACTATCAGTAAATACATCAAAGTAAATTACCCTTATTTATCCGCTGTACGCTTGTACGTATTTGCATATAAGTGTCTCTTATTAGGATTAATAGCCAGCTGAAATATGTCATATTACACAAGTTACTTTACTATGTATTATGTCCCGTGATTTCGAAACACGCGATGTATTATGTCAGCGATGCACGGTTCTATTTTTAGACACGTCGTCGCCATCTTGAATATTACGGGCGAGCAATAAAGGCTCACTTGATTTGGCCCCAAAAAATACCAAAACCGAAAACCGAAAATAGATAACGAGATCAACCCGAAACGTAGAGATATTATAAATATATTGTATTTATTTTTTATTTGTTTAGTGTATTTATTGATTTCTAGGATTTCCACTAAAACGAACTAAACTGGGTATCCTGTACTTAAGTTCGGGCACAGAGTAAAATATATTTTTGTTTCATATTATCTAGACTAGACTAGATTACAAATAGGCAATCCTAAAATTGCCTACTATAATATCTTCTTATCTGCTATAAAATCGAAACACGGTTAAGAACAACTAAATTAAATTTATCTAGGATGTTTGCTAAATGTACAATGTTTGAATGAAATAATTAGATATTTGTATTTCACAGCTGATCTCTGCACGAATTTATTAAACATAACCGGGCACGGCGTTATATATGCTGTACTCATTCATTTGCAATATTTTATTGAGCATGTTACTCTTTTATTCACACACCCACAGTGTTTCCGCAAAATTAACACTGTATCAGGTCAACTCATACCTCTTTTATGTTTTATCTTAATATATATATACTGCGTTTATAAATATTAGATGATAAATATATACCATGAGAGCAACAATAAGTATCCTCAAAAAGTGGTTGACAGTGACGAAAGAACTCAAACTTATACACGAGCGCAAAAATAACGTTTGAGTCTTTGCGGAAAACAATGTCATTTCAGTCGGCTGTCACGTATATAACATGATTATTGCATAAAATACCACGCAGTAAATTTTATAATGTTTATAATAATCATCCCGTGATCACTTTTGAATGCATTTTATGGTGTCTGATAAGGTCGTGGCCTTGAACTAAACGGTAGATTTCGACTGACTTCAACCTCTTCATGGCTCCAGTTTCCGCAGTGTGAAGTTCTGTAAACGCCAACAATCTTGATCACCCTCAATCTACCCTAGCTCGATGTAACTCAAAGGAATATCTGAATATGCAGGGTCTACTCATAATACAGAGCGGACGTTTCGGGTATGATAAGTAGGAGTGAAATGTACTTATCACAAATCTGAATCTGCAATCGCCATGAAATGAATTAGTAAATAGAATAATTATATAATTATTATTACAACTGTATGGTATTAGTATAGTAGTCGGGTTAGTAAGTAATAATATAACAGACATGATGAAGAATTGTGATATATATGTTTGAAGTGATCAATGTCATTATATTGTAGTGACTATTAGTATTACACGATAAGTACTTTGAATAAATCCTTGTATCAAAGTGTATAGTGTAGTTTTCATTCAATGAAATCATTAGCTTATGCCCCCTGAAAATATTCCCCTCACAATTCTTATAATGGAGTGACTTAGTTACTTAAGCAAGACCAAAAAATGAAGGGGCATAAAATTCTTGACGGCCAATAAAATACCAATAAAACTTATCCGGTCCAAGATGTGTCAATAATGTACGTGAAAAAGTTACAGAAACCTTCCTTCCGCATTAACTTGTCAACTGGCACCCAGAAAGCTGCGCAAGTGACTTCAAAGTTTTAGTCCACTATAGGAATGTCACACACGTGTATTCCCATTATCAAATTTAGAATAAACAACCAATATTGAACAGTGTAGGCTCTTGTATTTTTTTCAGGTCCTACTGTGTGCAGTGTCTGACAAAATCAGTGTGTCGAAGGATGACATTACAACAGAATTCAATCGCTAAAATTTTTAGCTGGAGGACATTGTGCACTGCTAACTTACGTACCAGGCCCATTCTAACCCCGAGCGACACTCTAAAACTACTACAAGTTAAAAAACTTCGCTTGCATACAAAAATGGTGACTGTCCATGAGTTTTATCGACCGATTTTGCGACCGGTACTACACGGATGTAGTCCTATAATGGTTCACTCGTCCATTAGATATATCTCAGTTGGCCCACGCTTGCTTCACGTAGTCGGGAAGTTGTTTCGATTGCGCTACCTGGTTATATCGGCTGCCGTTGGAACGGGCGTTACGGTTTATCAGGTAATCAGATCTAATCACAGGTAATTGTACAGTACGCTGCAAAAGTCTTGGGCCACCAACATAATATGTCATATTTGTCAAAATAATCACTTAAGATAGCATACACGGGTAATCATTTCCGTGTATTAATAATCAAAACAAAATTCTGCATCAACAATCGCATCAAACAGTACAAATTGTCACAATGTGTCAATATTTTGTATGTCCACCCTTGGCTTTCACAACAGCATCGATTCTGTGGGGAACGCTTGCGAACAGTTTTTTGGGATATCTTGCGGCAAGTTTCTCCAAATTTTCCGCAGTTGAGCAGCAGACGCAGGCTGTAGTTTATTTTTCTCACTGTCCATAAAGTCCCATAATGCCCCGATATTGAGGTCGGGACTTTAAAGGGGCCACGACAGAACAGACAGTGTGCCATCAGTGGTTTTTGTGTTCTAGATGCGTTTTTATTGAATTGACAGAATGTTTTGGGTCATTGTCTCGCTGAAATGTGAAATTGTTACCAATCAGTCACTTCACTAATGGTACAGAAGGGTGGATGAGGATCTGTTTGTCCTTGATTCATGATTCCATCTATCTTAACTAAATCCCTTACAACATTGTCTGTGTTGCAACCCCAAGCCATGACAGAACCTCTGCCATGCTTAACCGTGGACTAGAGACATGATTTATCGTATCTCTCACCCGCTCACCGCCTTACACACGGCCTTATGTGGGAACCAAAATTTTTTAATTTTTACTCATCAGTCCACTATACTTCCCACTGATCATCAGTCCATGACTTGTGAGTTCTTGCAAATTCAAGTCTCATAGTGACAAGGCTTTAGTAAATAAGGTTGTTAGCCGCAAACACCCCCCCCCCCCCATGCAGACCACGACGATCAAGACTTCTAAGAACAGTTGATGCTTCAACTTTAGTGCCTGTACTTTCTTCTAGTTCACTCGCAGGCTTGGTGCTTGTACTCTGCCTGTCCCTCAACGATGTAATCTTAAGGTAGTTTTCACCTTTTCCAGACAGTTTCTTTTCTCGTCTCTGACCAGTTAGAAGGTGGCCCGAGACTTTTTCACAATACTGTATTTTCTTACCATAATCACAGTTAATCACACTATCTAATCACAGGTAATCATATTATCTAATCCCAGATAATCATACTGTCTAATCCCAGATAATCGTACTGTCTAATCCCAGATAATCGTACTGTCTAATCCCAGATAATCGTACTGTCTAATCCCAGATAATCATACTGTCTAATCCCAGATAATCATACTGTCTAATCCCAGATAATCATACTGTCTAATCCCAGATAATCGTATTATCTAATCACAGGTAATCTTATCATCTCATCACAATCGTATTATCTAATCACAGGTAATTGTATTATCTAATCACAGGTATTGTATTATCTAATCACAGGTAATTGTTTTATCTAATCACAGGTATTGTATTATCTAATCACAGGTAATCTTATTTCTGGTATTACAAAACTGATCATAACCAACTACAGCTATAGGTATCTTCAGACGTCTAGTTATGTTGTAGGTCAATAACTGATCATAACCAACTACAGCTATAGGTATCTTCAGACATCTAGTTATTGGTCCATAATTTATCCTTGTTCCTGCTCTCTAGCATAATGTATATCTCCGATTTTTATTGGCATCAATTTTTATTAACCTTTTTAAGTTTTATTTTTTCATTATTTTATTGTTAGAAAGTGGAGAAAATGCGCGAAAACATACCGGATCCAAGCTGGGTCAAGGACTATTTGCCGCGGAGTGATACGATTGGACGGGTTACGCAGCAATGTAGCGCGGCATTGAATCACATCAGCCAGTCGCTTCCAGACAAGGTGCGTTACTAATAGCAACAACAATGAAAGGAAGGGTTGAGCATTCTACCCAGTTAAATATGACCCAGAAAAAATAGATTGAAAGTGTAAAGATGAGGTTTCAGCGCTACTTTAATAATAGTAGCAAAATCAGCGCTACTCACAACATTACCTCCCTTATACTTTATCAAATTATACAATAACCAACTTCAACGCCAATCTTTCTCAATGTTCAAGCATGAAAAAAATCTTGCTCCTTTCGTGCAGTGGAATGCGCGGAAAATATCGCTGGTCTAAACAGATTCGAACTGGCAATCTCTCACATGAGAAGCCTACCGTCTAACCAATGCACATAACATTTAGTCCGTTGAACACTACTTTGGTAGCTGTAAGGTTGTATACAATACATAACGTAGTGGGCACATCATACAAATATACGTACGGAGCATTGTATAGTGATATTACACCGTAAATACGTTACCTAAAAACACTACCGATGTGTCATCCATTGGGTTGGTAGATATTTGTGGATGCATGCTGTTGCCCGCCCTTTGTCTCGTATTGTGACCGCAGTGCTGAGACACTAAGGTAGCATTGGTCCGCTACTTGGTCATGTCATCCATGATTGGATTTTTACATTGCTGATCTGCAATAGTCATTCATGATTGGTTTATTCCTTGATCATGTGATCTGCTATAGTCATCCATAATTGGTTTACTACTTGATCATGTGATCTGCGATAGTCATCAATGATTGGTGTATTTTCTAATCATGTGACAGGCAATACTCGTACAAGATTGGTTGTCAGTTCGGATGTCCCAATTGCCATCCCTTCAAGACATTTTCGGTGACATCACGTCATCAGATTTTGCTTCATTCCTTAATGATGGTTAGTTCGCAGTCGTCTGCAAATGGATTTACATAATGCATTAATTAAATGTCTTTTAATACGCTAATAAAGTAGATTACAGGGGAGGTTTGAAATATCTCACCTGCAGTGATAGAATTTATAAAAATATAATTGACCCATATTGATTGTGATTATTGATGGCAATGTTGAGTTGGTGAGCTGTGATTGGTGGCAGTACTGAACTGGTGAGCTGTGATTGGTGGCAGTACTGAACTGGTGAGCTGTAATTGATGGCAGTACTGAACTGGTGAGCTGTAATTGATGGCAGTACTGAACTGGTGAGCTGTAATTGATAAAAATAGTGAGCTGGTGAGCCATCATTGATGGAAGTCGTAAGATGAAGAGGTGTAATTGATGGCAGTATAGTATCTATCGCAGTATAGTATCTATCGCAGTATAGTATCTATGGCAGAATAGTACCTATTGCAGTGTAATATCTATGGCAGTATAATGTTCATCGCAGTGTAATACCTATGCTCTGTTAATTGCTTTAATTTTGTGGATTACATGATCTCAACTATTTTTCCAATAGGTCTGCCCTCCCTAGATACATCACCTTCCACAAGTTTTGCAGGTGCGTGCCTTTGCTATTTGCATTACCCAGAGGAATTAACTTCTTTTAGTACCTACTAATTTCCGTAAAATTTATATTACCATTTCGAAACAAAATATAGTGCAGTAATCAAATTTTACGAAGGAGTTTATTGTGTATCGTAATTTCAGTTCCGTTTCTTGTTTTATTTTGTTTTCATAAATAAAGTTAATATTCTCCGTAAGTAATGCAGATGGCATGGGTCACTCATGGGTCAAGGTTCAAGAGAAAGTCTGAGAGTGCACGTGTACTCAAAGTGTCATTTTTTTCTTGTATCATGTCACTGTACTCAATGACCTATATATACCTGCAAACTTAATAAATGTTTATTTTATCGGGAGAAAATTTTATTAGTAGAAATCGAGAGGAAAAACAGTTTAAATTTTTAATTTTTATCTAACTTTAAGGACTAAAACCTCAGAGATGAGGTAAGTATGTAGGCCCGAAATGGATAGACAAACTACAACATTGGCCGTGACACTATCGAAGATAGAGAACAAGATAGACAGAAGAGACGGCTGTATATGTATTCCTCTCTTATACATCGACAACTTCATGTGATTTGTTACCATAAATTATATGTTACGTCTTAAAGGCGCCATGACACTTGTTGAGATGACATGACGATGGAGGTGACACCTTATTAGTAACCTGGAATAATGATTAACAATTCACACAAGCTTTCGTTTACAGCTATACTTAGTCAGGTGTTAGCTAATTGTTAGATGTACGGGTATACTTTGTCAGGTGCTATTTAATTGTTAGATATGCAGGTATACTTCTTCGGGTGCTAGCTAATTGTTAGATATAAAGGTATACATTGTCAGGTGCTAGTTAATTGTTAGCTATACCGGTATACTTCGTCAGGTGATAGCTAATTGTCAGATACATAATCATGGATTACTCCGTGCAACAACTCATTCGCCAAGTCTAGTAATGCAGAGCTATATATTTCTTATTCATTTAGTCTTTTTTCGCATCTTCAATTTTCAGAGGCAGGTCTATTACCCGGTTCCGCGTTTCCTTCGACAGCTGCGTTCAATTCGGCAGAGACAACCGGGACCGCCGATAAAAAGGTGCGGCCCGCGAGATAAAACTCAAGTTGTTAGGTTTTCCTAATCTTCATTTTGACAGTTCTCAAATTAAGATCTGGTTCTATTAATTCGCGAGCACTTTTCACTTGAATACGTCTTGAAGAGCAGACGTGTGAGGCACGCCTCGGCATGATGTGTTACGCAGCCATCATCTGCATGACTTCTTGTAAAACATCTTTTAGCACACGGCCAACAACTTGAAAGTACGGGGGAGGTAGCGTAGTGGTGAGAATGGACGACGGGCAACTGTCTACCAAGATTAACCGGTTTTTACTACGATTTTTTCATCATCCTTAAAACGGACCCTAATCCGTTTTGTCGTGGTATCCGCAGCCAAGATTGTAAACTTTGCGAAGTTTAACTTTAGCAGTAACCACTAACCTCTAAGTTTCGAGTTTAACATGTACATTGATCCGAATATCGCTAAAGTGTGAAGTAAAGTGTTTATCGAATAAGAATTGTCACCATCGAATAACGTCAAACATCAAAATTTACCAGATTTTAAGTCGATATATGTGATGAGAGAATCACTTTATGAAGATTGTATTAACCTCCGTAATGCAAGAAGCATGATTTAGGAAAAACAAAATCACGGGCATAGTATAATAATCATTATTATTACTCTAGTTGAGGGAAGAAATGAAGACAACGCAGCAATGAAGTAAAGGTATTCTGATCGAAAGTAGGGCCGATTTGATTGGTGGGAATCAATACAGCTGAATCTCTTCCTATTTATGATAATTTAATCGATGATAATTATTTTATGTTACGAATACATTTCCGCAGTCTGATGACAAGGCAAAGCTGGAGGAGATCCAAGATGACATGGTGCAAATGCAGGTCGGTTTTTCTTTCATCTTCCCAAATCTAATGAGAATTTTGTCTGGAGAACGCTCGGTTTTATCATTAAATATTAGGGTATTATTCTGTACATGTTTTGTCATTAATATCGCTAGGAACTGAAATCAAATTACTTATTATATTCCTTTGATGCTAGATTTGGTACATGTCTTTGCAGTCTTATTGTTACATGTAAGCCTGTTTCAATGTCATACAATTTTTTTCTTCGCTGCTTTATCTAGACTGTGCAGTTTTCTGACTAAAATTGTATTTTTTCATTTCCTTTGACTCTCAGTATCATATAGGTATTTTATTATATCATTTAATTTCCTCATTGTGAACTATCTGATCGTTACAACTCTTTCAGATATTGTCATTGTGACCTCCTGTATTTGGTCATCGTGACCTCTCAGGCTACTGTCATCATGACCTCCTGTATTTGGTCATTGCGACCTCTCACCTGGAATTCCGTCGTGGCGACGTCTCGGATTCGATCGACGCATGCTTTTTTTTATTTCAGATCCGCTACCAACGCGAGGTTGATCGCTTGGAAAAGGAGAATCGAGAGCTGCGTAAACAACTATTGTTAAAGGACCGAGCTAGTCAGGGGAAGAAGCGACAAATTATGGTACATCCTTCATAACTATATTAATCCTGTCAAGTATAACAATACGAGATCTTCTACAGTCTTCGCTACACAGCATAACGCCGGATGTTTTATCGCGTTATGAGCATCAGGAGCATCGTGAGCATGATGAGCATCGTGAGCATGATGAGCATCGGGAGCATGATGAGCATCGGGAGCACGATGAGCATCGGGAGCATCATTCGGACACGTATCTAGTAACAGGAGCATCAAATCATTGTAACTCTTTGTTAAAATGCCGCAGAAAGCAACTTCGCTGAATCTCAGAACAGTTGACGCACACACGCACACACACCCGCCCACACACCCACACCCACCCACACACACCCACACCCCATACACGCCCCACACACACCCCACACACACCCCACACACACCCCACACACACTCCACACACACCCCACACACACCCACCCACACACCCACACCCCATACACGCCCC
>WURV02126651.1:0-19204 GCA_011762755.2 Epimenia babai
ATCGGTGACATTTGTTACCAATGCGTGTAACAAATATTTATGTCAGATATAAATATGCGAGTGTAAACGGCCTATAAGACAAATTATGTGCGACTGGCATGCCCTATACCACCAGCCAGAAAAGCTTCGGTCACGCAATTTCCCAGTGTTTTTATATCAGTGGGTCCCCACAGCAGATTATTCTTTATGCATTTGGTTAATTTACTGGGCTCCGCTGAAGCTTTTGCCCACAAGTGATAATTTTTATAATATCCAAGGTTTGTCAAGTCATTGACAGTAACTTTTAGACTTACGGCAATCAATTCAGCTTCTGTAAGAACTCGTCCCTTGGGTTGACTATGCCAAGTGGCGGAGATACATGGTAGAATGTCCCGATCAATTTCAAGCTCTGCCATTAAGATACGGCATTGACTCTGAATCCTTGTGTCAGCACTATTCAGTTGATTCTTTAGATAGTACGAAATCTTATCTAGGTAGCATTTAGCAAGACCATTATTATCCCTGAAAATATGATACATACACCAGTATTAATAAAAGTCACGAATAACAAAAAATAATACACTACCTGGAATGTGTATGTTAATGATTTAATAGAGATGTCGAAAGTTTTTTATACAATTACAGTGTCCCTGGAATATTTTTTTTATTCGTACTCTTTCCCAATGCTATATACTATTTATCCGTTTGTTACATATAAATACATCAATGACAATAACCAGATTTGTGATTTCTTATTTCGCACGATTTCTTGTAATTTATAGTACAAATGTCAACTTTGTCAAGGCCTCAAAATATTTTCATAGTATTATGCAATGCTATTTTAATCAAAATATGCGTAGACCTACTATATTCGTCGTGTCTATCGAATTATCTCACATTATTCTAGTTTTCAACATTATACCTTTTTATGTCCGACTGTTTGTATTGATACTTCTGTTGTTATTTTTTAAAATGTGCCAGTCAATATGTCAAGTCTGTCACAATGCCCTCTGTATTTTGCCTATATAGAATATTAGAATATTTAAGCTATATTAAACATAAAAACTCTAATACAAATAATATGCGGACTATATTCGTCGTGTATATCTAATTATCTTACGGCATTCTTGTTTGCTACAGCATGCTTATTTACGTCTAACTGATTGTATTAATACTTCTGTGGTTATTTATATAATGTGCCTGAGTAAATAAATAAAATTTATATAATGTACCTGTGTTTTTTTTCAACGTATATATTTTGGCTATGTTGAACCTTTGAACATAAAAACACTAATGTTCATTACCTTAGTTAGTCATTAAGGCATTACCTTCACTTTACTGCTTTGTTACATACTGTTTTTGCTTTATATTTATACCCTTTTCAGCGACCAATATACAAAAAAATATCTCAATGGATGGCGGCATTGGCGTTATTGTGTCTCTTGATGTTTCTATTTCCAGGCAGCCAGAAAGAATGTGTTTGGTGGTTTCGTTGTGTTCACACCATATTCAACCCTTACCATCAACATCTTTCTTGTAGATGACATCTTAATAGTATTTTGTGTTTTAGGCATGTGCTCGTGTGGCAAAATTTAAAGCTTTCGTTGCACCTTCACCTTGGCCAGAACTATTTAGCCATGCGAGAGATTGTTTAAAGTTCACGTGACACTTTCGAAAATCATTATAAAAGTGTTCATGCAGAGGTTCGAATCCGTACCTAGCTTGTCTTTTTTTTCGATACAATTTCCTTCCATATAAGGACTTTTTAAGCATGGATATTGTTAACTGTGAAATGCAATAGGAACAGCTTGTTTCAATCCATACGTTGATTGATAATAAGGTAAAACTGACCGATAAATATCAGCTATGCAGTTACAGATGTTCTTGTGCAGTTCATGATCCTTCACATTTGCCAGCATCCGAATAAGGTCCATAATAATTTCATCGAAGCTATTCCTCTCTGTTGTGCGACGAAACCATTTGTGAGCGAGAACATGCTTAAGTCGAGCAGGTACTTCTTTCTAAAAATACAACTGACAAATAATATATACAATACACTCGAAATTTTTGGAATTTGTTATCATGTCACTTTAATGGTGAAATTTTTACCGTTGTGGAATGTTGAAGAACATATCATTGCCCTCCAAAATAATTACATCTCTGAAAAATGTGCTGGTCACTTTCGAGAGACGGGGCACAGTGACTGAATGCGTGTTTATTTCAGAAAATCAAATCAATATTCATAACAATTTAGCTTGTAATAATTTGTAGTTAACAAACCGATCCATTATCTATGAATTGAAGAATAGCCATAAATTATCCATGTTGTGTTTAATTTCTAATTTTGGATAGCTAGTTATCATGTCGAATGTCATTATGATATGAGATTTTTAAAAGATGTACAATTTAGTACTAAGTATATACTTAATGAAAAAAAACATTTATTAATTATTTGGTGTGGGCGGGGATGCAGTGGTTAGAAGCGCTTCCTTTCATGCGATAGGTTGCGAGTTCGAACCAGCAAAAACCAGGGATTTTTTCCCGCGCCTTCCACAATAGGAAAGGGGCAAAATTTTCATGCTCGAATATTGAGAAATATTTTTTAGTGGAATAGTATATTATAAGAATATCTTAGGATTGTAACAGGGCAATGTTGTATGTGTGACTGACATTTAATTATGAAGTATGAAACCTCACCTATTCCTTATTTATCATGAAATATAAATTCCCACCTGTTGTATTGCAATGTACTCGAAATTAACAGCAATTTTAGCACAGTGATCTAACTTGAGTAACCGCTTTGACAGTGCCTAATATAGATGCGCTTAGTACTAGAATTTTCCGATAACAAAACTAAGATTTTTTCACATATCTTGGCATTTTATCAACCTTCACTAGGTGCCCCTATTCTGTATGAAGTTCTAATGTTTGTTCGTCAAACCATTCATCTTATCAGACGGGTCCAACTTGATATTTGTATATATTTCCTCTCGTCATGCTTAGATCAGGAATCTCGGTCACTGGTTACTATTGCGAGATGCCGCCTGTCCACTAATCGCAACTGTTTTATCGCTGTGTGGATCATATCCTATGGAACAATCTTCACCTTGAGAGTAGACACAAACGTGCCTTCTTCATTTTGAAACGACTGAATATGCTTTCGCATATATGTGATATGCTTCATCAATTTCATGCCATAAGCCTGATGAAGCATATTACATACATGAAATGAAATTTATTAGTTTAAAGTTTACTTATTAACAGAGCAGTCAAGCACACTTCACATGGAACAATAGCCAAACGATTTAAGACTATAATGTAATTATCTAAATTATATAAAATTAACACCTAACAGTATACAGGTAATACAGATCAATGTTAGATACAATTATGTACATTAACAGTGAGCATGAAATAGATAACATTGTTGAATAATACAGTGTAACATAGAACAAATACCATTTAGTGACCAAAAACACAACACGAAGTCCTGACATTGTAAAATATTGCGTTTACTTCCCACGGCCATGATTGTAATGGTATCAATTGGGTTTTTCTTTACGTTCTTCAATAGTTTACCTTACAATACTTGTACCATTGATGCTCCACATCACCACTATATAATATTAACAACATGCGGAGGTCTTCTAGGACGTTCTACACACATAGTTAACGATTGGTTAACTGCGTAACACCCATATACAGTATAAACAAGTATAAACACAGATTGGTTTGTATTATGGATAAGCGCAATAAACTTCTCCAAAGACAACCAATATTTTCGTCAATAAACTTACTGAAATGGCCTATGGACGAGAACCCTTTTTTTCCTTAGAAAACTAGAAACTATTAACTTCTCTTTGAACAATGTCATTATTTTTGTTGTTGGTGATGAGCTTATAATTTTGGTATTGATTATTAACTTTCCGGATTTAGAAATGCAGTTTTTTCTACTTATTAAAACAATTGCTCAATGCTCAAATTTCTTAAGTGCATTCCTTACAGTTTTTATTTGAATAGCTTTTATTTATAAATATGTTTATATTCTAGAAGTGGCTATAAGTGTATTGTAGGGGACCTCTGGTCAAAATAAACATGACAAAGAAACCTGGTGGTGGAAGGGGGGGATGTAAAAAGCATTCAGACAAAGAGGATGGAAAAAATAAAATGGGACAGGCCGATGAATAGAAAAGTAAAGAATACCACAAAATGAGACCAAAGTGACAAAATAAAGGTGACAAAATATAGGTGACAAAAGCTAAAGACAAGACATATAATGGACTGTACGAAAGTTTGGAAACTGAGGAAGGCAAACCACACTTGGACGCTTTAACGAGACAAACGGACAGAGCAGCCAAAAATATACAACATGCCAGGATAATAAAGAAATGAAATGAAATTTAGTTGCTTTAAGTGTACTTATTAGCAGAGTTGTCGAACACACTACATGAAACAACAGACTGCTTTAAATTGGTTGACAGTTGTAGATTTTCAAATGTAGGCTGGGAGTGCATAAAAGGGACAGGGTGCAGCAGCGTAAAAAGCACGATCCCCAAAATTAGCATGTTTTATACGAGGGACTGCAACCGTGAGAAAGACAAACGGGTTGAACGCACAAACGTGCTGATTGAGATTGTCGAGGATAGATAAGAAGGAGCCATGCCATGGATATATTTGTAAATGAGAAGCATTTCGAAGGTTATATGGGACATGTAGCCAGTGGAGTGAGCGGAGAACATGAGTGATGGGAGAGCAACGGGAGGTCTCAAAGATAACTCAAACAGCGCTGTTCTGAGTTGAAAGAGTTCTGTGGAAGGCAGATTTACATAGTGAATTACAGTTGTCGATTTTGCTGGTGATGTACTAAGCTGTACTAACGTTTCACACAGTTCAAGTTTCCGGTACCGAGAGATGGATCAAATGTTGCGTAAATGCGTAGTTTGGGATATATGTTTATGTAAGTTAATATGAGTGTGAAATATTATACCCAGGTTGCAAACGTGGTCAGAAGGTGTGATGGTAGAGCCTTTAATAGTGATGGAGACATCTGGAGGAGGTGTAGTAGAAAATGTTGATGAGATGACCATAAGTTCAGTTTTCGTTGGATAATTTTTGATTTAATAACGGTCATTCAGTCGAAAATTTCATCGAGTGAGAGAGTTAGTTTTCTTAGTGATGTTACAAGCAATCCTTTGTGTTGCCAGGTAGCCAGAGTTGGGTTATCATCAGTGTAGAACATGTAGTCGATGCTGTGTATATTGATGATGTTGCCAAGCGGGGTAGTGTACATGGAAGAGTATATGACCAACTACACTGCCCTGTAGAATGCCATAAGGGAATGGACGAGGACTTGATATGAAGTCAGATGTTTTTAAAATATGTCACTGGTCTTGTAGATGATCTTTGATCCATACAAGAGCATTTCCGAATCAAGATCTGAGATGATTAAGAAGAATGTTGTGATCGATAGTGTCAGGTATATAAGAAAGCTTGTTTATAAATACAAATAGCTTAAGGCCTCAAGACGCTCATCTGAAAAGAGAAATTATGTATTTTTGAAATTCCTAGCTTGGTTTTACTACAATGTTCAGATAGTGCCATTATTTGATGTTGTTATTTTAATAATTGATAGCACAGTGATGAAAATACTAAAATAATAGTAAGATTATGCCTGTTTGAAGATTTCTAAACAAGAGGCCAAAGAGGCCTCATGACACTAACCTGAAAAAAGCGAAAAAAAAACAGAAAACAACAAGCCAAGGGACTTATCTTGATATTTGATTGAGAAGACAACAAGGATACTGCATGACATAAAAAAGGGCCGAGGAGACCTGAAAATACCCATTAAAATACCGAAACAAGAAGATACTGATTTGTGAATAAGCCTTGGCAGAAATCACCTCTAACTGACTAAATAGAGATTCCCTGAATGAGATCTATGCAGACAATATCTGCAAAGGGCAAACCTTTGCATTGAGCGGACATGGAGATAACAAAAATCAAAAAGTCAATAGAAATTACCACCCTTTGCCTCCATGACAAGATGCTGAACATATCTGAACGATACTAGAGGAAAGACAACATCTGTTGAATGTAAGACCTACGCGATGAAAGGTTCTAGAGAAAAAGTTTTTTCAAATAAAAATAATCATCGTCACAAGTTACCTCCCCTTAATGCCATGGCAATATGATGACCTAATCTAGACCCATGGACAATATTTGCCACATGGCAGACCTCTGTGATAAGTGGTTTTGTTTGTTTTAAACATATTTTTATTTCAAACATTGAAATTTGGATTGAGCTCGAGCAATCGCTCAGATAAGTGGTTCTTGAGATTTTTTAAGAAAAAATACTAACATCCACATAAGTTACCTCCCCGAGCTGCAATGACGATACCATTAACAAATCTTGCAAATCTTGAAGAGACCTGCCCAAGGACAATATCTGCCAAATGGCAGACCTCTGTGAAAAGCAGTTCATGAGATTCTTCAAGAAAATGTTAACATCGGACGGATGACAAAAAAACTGCGATCAGAAAAGCTCACTGAGCATAAGCTTAGTTGAGCTCAAAATTTATATGCCTTAAAAGGCATTCCTTTTATTTTTTCCACAGATACAATAAATACTTTAATATGAGATCAAGATATGGTTGGATTCTAACCCGATCAAGTTTTGAGAAACAATCTAGTAATGAGTGTAGGGCCTGTTTTCTACATTTTCGATATATACGTCACATTCGCCGATATATCGCACAATCTGTTGCATTCATTGGTCAAGTCAAAACTCGATTACTGCAATAGTTAACTGCATGGCTATCCCACTATTGTCATTGATCGTTTGTCTCGTGTACAGAATACTGCATGTTGTATTGTTATGAAGAAAAGTTAATTCCGAGAATTACTCCCACATTAATCAGTCTTCCTTCCTTGGTTTCCCATTCATGAGGGAATTATGTTTAAAGTTCTTGTTGTATTTATGATCTTCAGAACCTTGGGCCTGGATATATTAACGAGCTTCTTATATTCTATGTTCCTACACGCCATCTGTGGTCTTTCGATACACACAGGGCGGTGGTCAAACTATGTCGTTGTCTTATTACATCAGATAGGCGCTCTTTCTCCAGTGAAGGTCCAAAATTCTGGAACGATCTTCCAATCTCATTGCGACAGCAGTCATTGCTCAGGTCATGCAAATCCCACTCTAAGACATATTTTAGGGGATTTCACATAATGTATTTCAATGATATCATTAATTGTTTCATTTCATCGTTCAGTATGTACAAATTTTTTACATGAAAAGTGCAAGCAAGAGAATATAGATACCGATATCTGCGCTATATGAAATATTTCTACATTTTCTACATTGCATTACATTATTATCTAACTAATTAACTGCAAGTTTTTTAAGATGTGTATATAGCCATGTTTCGTATCTGTGATATCCGTAATGAAATCTAGTCAGATTTCTGCTCTAATCTTAATCTTAACACACTCAGTAATGTGTGCAATGTAAGTTGCAATGTGATATAAGATGTTCCAAAGAAATTTATTAGGCAAAGGAATAACAGGTTACAGTTTTACTTAGCATATGCTTTCGTTAATACTGCTGAAATCCTACACAAAATTATAAGTAAAACAGCAATTGCTACATGCATATTTAAAACTCATGTATGTATATTCAATACGCGTACTGTATATAAAAAAGGTGCATTTATTATTGAAAATTACCTTGTCTTAGCAGGCCCTCTCTCTATATAGAATATAAAACATTTTGTTTCTACTATTCACGAAACACTAAACAAGTATAGCCAGAAAATCACAATCTACTCACAAATAGGTTTGTGCGTATCGGAATAAGATTCTGCTCTTTTTGACTTTGGTTAAGACGATCCAAGCATTCTTCATCCGATTCGTAAATTGGACTCCGCTTTGGAATCCATGGCTGGAAAACTCGGGTCATCTTTCTCACCTTGGTAATAGCTATACATGCAAACATTCACAGATATTATCCTAGCTGATATTATCTTATATTGTGGGTGGGTATTGCTAGTAGTATTTGGCATATCGACCATTAGTGAGAATGTTGTTTATACACCCATTTTCTAATTTTATTATGACCATGAAAATGATGGTGGCAATTATGACAGCAACAACAAGCAATTCGATATTATTTAGTCTCTGACCTTTATCTACTTTATATTCCTCAAACTTTACATGTTGAACAATTTCATTCTGTAATCCTGACAAGACTTTATGAATAAGCTCAATGCGTCTGAAATTTTTTTCACCATATAATACTACTATGGCTATTCATACTGAACATGGAGGAAAGCATGTTGATTTAAATCACAAATTTTATATGAAAACACAGTTTGTAAGGCATCATGTTTAATCCAGTGTAATGAAAGATGTGATATGGCAAATAAATATTTGCTTCATCAGTATGCCTATTTTCAACAAATTACCACAGTCAGATCATACAGCCACAGCTGTAGACTCTTCCCTTTCCATAGGAAATTTTCTCTAATGCAAAAGTATAGAAAATCAGCGGTCATTAAATAATAATGTAGACTGCCTCCAGACGTTCACCTGATAAAAAAAAAGAAAAAAAAACCAACAGGCAAAGGAGGTCATCTTGATATTGGAACAAGATAACAAGGAGACTGCCTGACATCAAAAACAAGAGGCAAAAGAGACCTGAAAACACCACTCAGAATACCAAAACGAGAAAATACAGATTAGTGGATAAACCTTGGCTGAAATCGCACCTAATTGCCAATTAGAGATGACCTAAACAAATCTGAATGAGACCTACACAGACAATATCTACTAATACCTTCACACTGAGCGGACATGGATATAAAAGATTTTGGAAAAAAAAAATTTGATAGAAGTTACTCACCTTTGCTCTGCGATGAAGCGTTCTCGAGAAAAAATCTTTAAGTAAAAGTACAAACATCGACAAAAGTTACCTCCCCTTGCTGCGATGACGATACAATGAGCAAATCTAGAATAGAAAAACCCAAGAACAATATCTGCCAAGTGGCAGATCTCTCCCAAAAAGGGTTTCTGGAGAAGATTTTTCTAAGAAAATGTTGACATCTGATGGATGGACGACGGACGAACGCCGAGCTAAAAATTGTAAAATTCACGAGGGCAATCTGTACGACTGGTAAAAATAAAATTTGATGACTGCTTTCTTCCTTCCTTCAACATATCACTTTAATGAAACCTTCAGGTTCAGGGAAAATGACTGTTGGCCACTGGCTTCTCAACTTCTGCAATGTAATACATTAGTGTCAAATGTTGTCTAAATAAATATCGGCTAGTTGTAGGGCATGCTAACTGCAATTTGTTAAAAATGAAATAACCAGGAACCAAACTATTCAATGCAAATTTGGTTAAACATACTGCTGTAAAAATTGATATTCTCACGTGGCCAATATTTCACAATTTTGCACATAACAAGGTTGCGTGTATTAAATTTCGTTACAACAAAAAAATTATAATTAAAAAGGTAATGATAACTAGATAAACAATACTAGTAGAAGTTATAAATTTAAATAATGATTACAGTTTTGAATGAAGAGGTGGTGGTATTAGTATTCAGGTATTTACATTTCGGCGATCTGTTTTTGTTTGATTGATCATAGCTGTCAAACTTCAGTTTGCAAAGACCGTCTTGCGCAAACTATTTTAATCAACCAAAAACAGCTGTTAAAATGTCGCAAAAAAAAATTTTGCATGTTTTAATTTTCGCGAGTTTCGCGAACTTAAAAACATCGCCAAATTTTCAACTTTTACAGTATAGGAATGCGAGACTTCCCCCCTCCGTTATCGAGTGGATGATGGATAAAAATAATGTATATGTGTGCTATGAGGTCTAGATGGATCTTACCGGAATAACAGTCGCAATTCTTTTGGGGAGACAGAGCTGAACCTTAAAAAGGCAAAAAATATGATGCGAAAGTGATGTTCTTATGCCAAATAATTATCACAAGGTTTATAGCCTAACCAGACATGTAATCAAAGAGGTCTCCATCTAAATATGAAAAACCATTCAAAAATTCGCATGAATAAATGAGATGTTGATGATGTAGATGCCACCTTTAATCACATGCCACTGAGACTGTTTTGAATAATCTTTAATTCAATTAGGGTGGGAAAGAAATGTAGTGCAAAAAACCTATAACTTTTAGGGGACTCGAACCACACTCCTGTCACTGTCCTATAATGGTATGAAACTAACATATATCCAGACTACTAGTAGTCATACTCAATGAATAGAGCACTGAAATGGACATTAGAAAAGATGGTTATGGGCATGAGCTTCACCACCGAGGATTTTTATGTGCATTTCTCTTCTGTGGTCGATGATCCATGAGTATTTTGTCTGGTACATAAGTACAATAATGTAAAATATTTGGTGGTATCATAGAATATAACTCATATACCATGTGCTCTGGATCTGATTTTCTGGATGACCTTGAGCTTCTCTAATATCCTTATTCTCGAAGATATCAACAATATTCATGTTGATGATCTAATTTTTCTAGCACAATTCTCTTACTAATCATGTTACTGTACCTACTCATGATTGAAATATCTTAGATATAGTTGCATCTCCTCTTGAAACTAAAATAACTGACCACAATCTCTGTGATAATTGTATTTCTGACTATTTTCTTATTCAGTTTCATAGTTTCAGCAAGGAATTCCTCCCCCTTTACTTGAAAATAGCAAAAAAAAAATTTCGCGTACATTAACAAAATGAATTCAACTTTGATCTTTCTGAATCTCTAGCCAATACTAACCGTAAGGGTCTCTGGTTGCATCAACTCGACTCGCTCTAACACACACGATAAGCAGGCCCCGAAAGTAACCATAAAACTTCAAGCCAGAAACGCTAAACCTTAGACGACTCCGAACATTGAAAATACGCTGTGCACATCCTTTGGCAGAAAAAAGTGGAGAAGACATCCCAGCAATAAAATGAACCAAGCAAGAGTATCAATCTGCCATTGCAACTGATGACGACTACAAAATGTCATTACCCCTTTTCATCGTGAATAGCCTGAGACAATAATTTGATAAATGAAAATTCTGCAATTCTTATTCTCCTCGATCTGTGCACCACTTTCGATAGAATTAACCATAGCATAATTATTTCTCCGCTTCAGATTCCGCTTCGGTATTGTCGGTTGATCAAGAACTACTTGATGAACCAAAGCTACCTAGTGAAAACATCTGACATAGAATCTGCTCCTCGTTTCCTACCTTACAAAGTCCTGCAAGGTGGTTTTCTCGGTCCAATTCTTTCCTTCATGCACACCAAGTCACTCAGGGACATTAACAAATACTGACTGGATCACATGGTTTATGCCAATGATACCCAGCTTTGACTAAATGTTAACACTAAAGACCAAAATTTCTTTAATAATCTTGACCAAAAATTATCAAATACGTGAATGACCACAAAAAAAAAATTAAAATGAATCCCACAAAAATGGAACTTTCAGTCATATCTCCAGCTTTTGCCTCTTCTCCCGACATTTCCGTAACTATCGAGGGCACAACTATCATGCTGTCCGATGAAGTTGCAACCTTCAAGTTATGTCTTATATACATCTGATATGTCACAAGCAAATATTGAAAGTTCTCCAATTCGGCTACATTGTAGTATCTACAAAACTTCCAATTTCGCGCTACCTTTTTCCAGGACTGTGAGAAATACTTCTACATTTTTTCATCACAAGCAAAACTGACAACTGCAACTCCCGCTAGGTAAATCTTGCATCATGTAACTGGGCAGACTCCAGAAAGGTGTCACCCAACTTCTCACACACACACATACACACACACACACACATTAATTCTCTCCTTTACTCACTCCACTGCCCATCCGTCATGTCCTAAATCTCTTTCAAAATCTTTCTATTAGCTTAAAAGTACATCCACAGCATTGCTCCCCTCTACCTCTCCTCAGCCATGAGTAGTAACTCATCTGTACCCTTTACTCGGTCGAACTCTTCTCTGGTACTCGCCGTTTCAGAGCAACATTGGGTCACGGCGCATTTTACGCTGCTGCTCCTCCCTTTCCCCTCTCAGCTGACATACAACAAAGAATATGTATAGACCGAGTATAATATCAACTAAAAACACTCGTTTACCGAACTTAACAGCTAATTTTACTGTTTTTTTTTTGTGTTAATTTATGTGGGCGTGTGCGAGATACATAATATATCTAATATATATATAATATATATTATATTATTAAACGTATATATTTATGTACAGTGTGTCGGGCAACAGTGTTATTAGTGTACTTTAAATCAAATATATTATTTCATTTCAGCAAATAAATCACCATACCTTTTTGTGTGTGCGTTTTCGCTTTTGAACAGTGTATGGGAAAAGTTTCCTGACAACTGAGTTAGGAATATAGCCTGAAGAATGATAATAGCAAGTTTATCAAATCACAAAAAACCGTAATCCTCAGTAGACTGATAATAATGGGTGGCAGTATTAGTCTGTTCGTGAAGTAAATTATCATGGGATAAACTCTTAAATATGCACTAATTAATTTAACTTATATTAACTAGTTAATTTTATTTGTAACATAAAAAATAATTCCTAATCATGTGATGGAGTAAACCTATATATTGGGGCTCATATATTAAATGAAAAATGAATAGATGATATAATGATATATCGTGATAGGTAAAACATTGTATCATGATTTCAATATATATTTCTAAGTGTGTTATCACACACATAGATTTGATGTATTCCAAATTGATCAAATCAGGATGCAACTGCACTACTGAAATTAATAAGGGTTCACCCATATAATCTATATATGGTATAATATATGGCTAATAACTTTTATTACACAGGTAGTGAGGGGGGCAGTTAGCATAGTGGTTAGATAGTTAGACTTTGGAACCAGAGGTCCCTGGTTCAATTTCTGTTATAAACAGTATACTATCTGTCGCAGAAAATGCCTCAAACCCTTGTGCCCACAGGGTTAAATACTTACAGACATACAAGTATTATTGTAAGGTTGGGATGTCACAAAACTGTATCAATTCAGTTACATTATCGTCACATTGGTTATGTAGGACAAGCCCCTTGTGTGAGATCCAAAATTTTACACTTGTCATTTCAATACAATACAAAAGAAAAAGAATTAGATAATTATGGTCTTGATTTTGGCCTAGCTTTTCGTAAATTTTCAAACATCCACAGTGGCACCCATACATAGTATTTTTTAGACAATATACCATCAGGGGCCAGGGGGTAGCGGCGATTGGGTATGGCCAGCTCATCATCTGAATCCAAGTTAGCTAAAATGAACAGAAAATAAATATATTAAGTCGAATCTCTACACATATCGTACATGTGAGAAATAATGCATCATAAGGTATGTACACATTTTAGGGTCAGTGTGTAGTTGTAGAAGTGTGTCAGACACATATGTTTAAACTAGTTAAACTAGTATCTATATAATGTATACTTACTATCGATGAAGACATTCTATTGATATCAATTATAAGTACAATGCCCATGCACTTGAATAAGTTTATAGAATATTAATGTCAGTTCAATTGATTAAGATTTTTTGGGCACATCTACAAGAAATACACTAACCATAACCCATTTTTCTTGGCATTGATCACGACAAATCAGAAAGTAGCTACCAGAATATAGCAAGCAGAATGCACTACGCATTGCATACAGAAGTGACAATATATTATTGAAAGAAAACACTAACCAGAATGCAATAATCTATGTAAGAATTAACCAAAATACAATAAAGCCAAAACAATGTAATCAAAATTTAGTAATGAGATAATGAGAAAGTACTAACTAATGTATGCCTTTCTGTCTTGGTATAGCCGTGCATGCTGCATCTCCTTCCTGAATCGCTCAACTCGTGTTGCACTCTGCCGCTGTTTTTCTTTAGCATTAAAGAAATCATGAACCACCAGAGACAATGTAGCATCAGTAAATCTTGTGTCTGAAAATCAAATTTTCATCCAGATTCTAATGCTAGTCAGTATAAAGGTGTCCGTATCGTAACATTATAGCACAAACAGCCAAAGATGTCCCATGAATATATTAAAAAAATCTTGAAAAGGTTGGCTGATTGATTCATGAGAATAAACAATTTAGTAAGTCAAATTGTATCAGTGTATTAAGCCGAAATTCATCGTTAGGACACACGAGGACGTCAATTAAGGGGACAAAGAGGCCTCATGATGCTGAACTAAGAATGGACCTTTTCTCAGCCTTGAGTGACATAACTTCTCGGGCGAATAGCATGACTGACAGCGGTCACATGATATTACTTCATGTAAACAAGAATCGCTGCCATTTTAAAACTCAGACAACTTGGTGGTTTTTGTTACTTATTTTATTAATATTTTCGCAACGTTTATGTTATACGCGATAACAAAACTATAGTGAATTTCACCTTGATATATTCCTAACTTCCCACTGTGTCAGAAGAATATATTTTAACGCACTTAAATAAGACCATACGTCTGATAACGCTGAATAATGGTGAAGAGATGCTCGTATGGTCTGTGTAACTCTGACACGCGTTACTTTACAACTGACTGATTGTTCACGACTAACAGTCGTGGAATGTGTGAGGAAATTACGCAAAAACCACTGGATGTCATTTGTCGTCATGGAAACGACGTTTCAAGGCATATTTGTGGCGAAGCCTGTGTCTACACACACTTCTTATGGTAGCCACATTGTTACGTATCGGACGCCGGCTATTGTGAACACTTTTTACAGCATATTGGTGATTGATTTGTAAACTTAGATATGTGAGACAGTTGTTTAATAAAAGAGCAGGCTCCGTGCAGCACGTGCATTTAATCATACACACTAATGATCTTTGCCGAGCATTTTCGATATATAACGTATTTTTCCCGTAGTTTCCGTGTGCATTACATACTGTACACACGGAAGCATGGCATTGTTATGACAGAGGTTCAGGAATTGGGTCAGTGGGCGGGGCGTAGTGGAAAGGTCCATTATGGGTTGCAGGAGGAATTTTGCAAAAAACGTGATATAATTTGAACGAATTAAAAGAAATTAAAGTTATATACAACGTTGGAATCTTCTAGAATTGTGCCTTATTAAGGAATTTGGTCAAACATATTTTGTTGACTGCGACCGCGTAAACAGTGCAATGACATTCACGGGAAAAACACCGCAGGACCCTGTGGGGTTTCTGGTATTGAATGTGAGGTGTTAGGCGTGCGCGGCGAGAAATGTGGGATGTGGGGTGTAACGTGTAGGATGTTGGTGTCGGGTATAAGGTGTGGGATAATGGTGTGGGGTGTAGAGTGTGAGATGTTGGTGTGGGGTGTAAGTGTGGGATGTTGGTGTGGGGTGTAAGCTGTAGGATGTTGGTGTGGGTTATAAGGTGTGGAATGTTGGTGTGAGTTATGTGCATGCGGGATGTTGGTATGGGGAGTAAAGTGTGGGATGTTGGTGTGGGGTGTAAGCTGTAGGATGTTGGTGTGGGTTGTAAGGTGTGGAATGTTGGTGTGAGATATGAATGCGGGATGTTGGTATGGGGTGTAAAGTCTGGGATGTAGGTGTGGGGTGTTAAATATGGGATGTTGGTGTGGGGTGTAGAGTGTAAGATGTTGGTGTGGGGTGTAACGTGTGGGATGTTAGTGTGGGGTGTGAAGTATGGGACGTTGTTGGGTGTAGAGTGTGACATGTTGGTGTGGTGTGTAGAGTGTTAGATGTTGGTGTGGTGTGTAGAGTGTTAGATGTTGGTGTGGGGTTTAAAGTGTGGGATGTTGGTGTGGGTGGGTAAGGTGTGGGGTCTTGGTGTGGGGTGTTGGTGTGGGATGTTTGAGGTGTACTGTGTGAGATATTAGTGAGGTTCAGAATCTTAGACGGTGTTCATTGTAATCTAGGTCGAAATACACCGTAGATTGTATAATAATGAATTGATATTTCGCTAAAATGGATATAAACGATCTGTATATTAGAATTATTTCATTTTATATATAATTATATATATTATATTTATAAGTTATACTTGAATTTTGCATAGGTCCAAAGCTTGATAGTTTGGTAATTCCGATTCCGTGGGTATATATTATAAAATAAAGCCAAATCATCTAATATATCGTTTACGTAAGCATTAAACTACAGTGAATCATCTAATATATCGTTTACGTAAGCATTAAACTACAGTGAATCATCTAATACATCGTTTACGTAAGCATTAAACTACAGTGAATCATCTAATATATCGTTTACGTAAGCGTTAAACACGAATTCATTGTCGGCGCGGAGAGTTACGCTGACTAAATTTGGCGCGGGAAGGTCGAACAGGAACGCCGTTACGTGCTTTATACCATGTACAGCGGATTTATATATGTGGCGACCTAGATTATAGTGAACATCGTCGAAGATGACTCTGCCGTGGATTCTTAGCCTTGCGAATGACTTTTCTTGTGTAACGGCGTTCGTGTAAAAGTCAATTAGCCTAAATTACCACGGCAAAACGAATTGATGCTCAACAACTTACTTGCATAAGCGGACATCCAGATTTTTTTTTCCCATAAAGGTGTGAATACGGTCCATGCAGTGTACAGACATATTTATAATGTGGGCCTCGCTGCAAGCTGTTATCACAAAACAAAATAAGTAAGAACAAGTTTTTCGACGTTCGACCATAATTTACCAACGATTCTATGACGATTATGAAATGAAGTTTATTTGTTTAGAGTTCACTTATTAGCAGAACTGTTCAACGCACATATATGAAAAAATAGTCGAATGGTCAAAGACTATAAAGTAATCACTTAAATTATATAAAATTAACACCTGACAGTATACAGGTAATACAGATCAATATTAGATACAAGCATGTACATGTGTAGTGAGCATGAAATTGATAACAATGTTGAATAGTACAGTGGAAAGTAGAAGAAAATATCGAAAAACGAAAATGATATGTAAGCAAAGTCGCCATCAATATGAAGAATTAGTGAAAAACAGAAACAGGCAATCTTTCTTTGAAAGTGTTAATTAATAAAGTATCGTCGAACTATTTAGTGAAAGCAATGCTAAATTAGAGCGTTTTGAGATTGCTTTTTGAGATTGCTTTTTTGTTATCGGATGACAGTAGTAGATTGTCGAGTGGAGGCTTAGAGTGCATTGAAGGGGCGGGGTGCAGCAACGTTGAAAGCACTATTCCCAAAATTAACACACGTACCGAGAGATGGATCGAATGTTGCGTAAATACGTATATCCAGATTGAAGAGTTTTGGATATCTGTTTATGTAGGTTCATATCAGAAAATGTAAGGTACAGTCAATTTCATGTTGCAATCATGATTATAAATCATCATATCACAATTATAGACAATATTTACATAATTTTGTTCATCTAAAAATGTAGAGCCAGTTAAATATCTGAAGTGGTATAGAAGAAGTTGGAGGGACCTGCCAGAAGTGAATAGTTATGCGAGAACACCTCCGTCAGTTTCAGAGAAAAAGGCTAATTCAGAATTAATATTTTGATTAGTAGTGATTGATGTAAAGATTAATGAAATGTGATGAGAATGGACTGAGATCTATTCATTCAGGCTCAAGAATAAAGTAGAGTAAAGTCATTAAAACATTTGCATCATGAGAAACACACGTAGATAAAAATGGCGTATCTTCATCGGGTTTACATTGTCCGTCTTGTCACTTAGTCAAGCGAGTTTTTGATGAATTCAATTTTTCCAAGAAAGAAACTCATTAAAGATTTCTTTGCATGGTCGGTTGGTCAGAAGAGCTTTAGAATAACATGGTTGATCGGTAATTTAGACAAGGTACCGAAAAGACGCAGTAATATTTTCGCACAACACGCACAAATGCGTTCATTTAGATAACGTCACTAAATACTCAGTAGAATCGTTCCGCCCATCACTAATTTCTCTTAACCCACTCACTTGGATGCGCCGCAATCGTCGGCTTCAGATAGAAGGCAAGCAACGCGAACAGACCGAGGGCTATGGATGCAGACACCAGCGATTTCATTTTCCCGTTCTTCGTCTGGCAACAAAAATTTGCACGATTGAGAGTCATCAATCCAACGACCGTAGTGCCGAACGTAAACAGCTATTCACATCGTCTATTAAATAAAGTTTAACGTTTTGATGATTTACAGAAAATGTGCCGTAACGCGGAGAAAGCGGTAGGAATTGTTATCGCTGTGCTTTGACATATTTAATATTGTCGTATGGTGTCTGTCATCATCCATGTAAAAGGCAAACCTTTAGAAGATGTCTAAAAAATATATGTTTCATGCAACATATCGGACAGCGATCGACAAAGGGCGAAAGATGTAAAAACGAGAATCGGCAAGGGGGAAAACAGGCGTTTCTTAGACGTCAGGGGCTATTCAGCACCAACATCAGCCTTTCTTAGGGAAAGGCCTTGTGACAAATTTAGTGTGGAGCGTTAACCTGATACGACTGCAAAACATAGAGGTTAAGAAAAGAGTAATGTTGCAGACTGAAAGCATTTAACGTGTGGAAATGGCGGCATATGTTAAGATCAAGTGGACCGAGAAAGTGACACACGAACGAGTAATATAGCAGGATAAGTACGTAATTTTATGAAAATCTTCAAAAAAGACAACGGAAATAGATCGAACACAAACCGCGACACGATAATAAGTGGCGAGATACTTTCGAAGGGATGGTAGATGGTAAAAGATTACGTGGAAGATAGCAAACCAGGATACTGGATTCAGTCATAGATGGAACAACGTACAAAGAAACAAGGAAGAGATAACGGGACAGAGGTGAAAGGCGAGAAGCGGACCTCTTCGATAGCAGACATGTTACACCGACATGGCACCAGTCATCATAGTTTCTGTCATTAGATATTATCTAGTGAATATAAAAGACTTTTAGCCTAACCCTGCAGTCATGTGCGAGTGTCGCACAGACACTCGGAAGACTCAATATATTTTTGTCGGAGCGGAATTTCGCGAGAGATATGCAGCAGTCTCACTGGAGTATCACAGAAATAGAAAAACAGTCATGCAACGACGTTTTGGAGAGAACATCCGAAATAATACAGAGATTATCTTCAGTTTCCGCTGGCGCGACAAGAATCTTGCTGACGGAACAGTCCGTGTACCAGTCCAATTGTCAACCAGACCGTCGGCTCCCTCGCGTAGAATT
>WURV02126762.1:0-19204 GCA_011762755.2 Epimenia babai
AATGACTGTATTTACACATTAATGACTGTATTTACACATTAATGACTGTATTTACACATTAATGACTGTATTTACACGTTAATGACTGTATTTACACGTTAATGACTGTATTTACACATTAATGACTGTATATGCACATTACTCACTGCATATATACGTTAGTTACTGTATGTACAAGTTAATTACTGTGTATACACATTTGTCTCGTATAGAACCATTTATCATTCAGCTCTACTTGATAATAGCTATAGCTGCTCTCAGTTGTCACAAGGTACAGTAGGACTATGTATAACTGGAAACTGTAATTTCTTAGTATTTCAGTATAATGCGACGTAATACATACGAGGAAAATCAAACTTTATGGAAGTTGGATGGACACTGTGCAACAAAATGGTTACATACCGACCATTACTTATTGCCTTAGTTTTTGTCACCATTTTTGTCCTATTATATCGTTTATTTTTGTATTTTCAGATATTCTTTCTCGCTTTCCTCTCTTTGGGTCGACTTTTTTCCTCGTCAAGGTGAGCGCTGTAGCCGAGCCAAGGGTTGATTTTTGACTTATGAATCATTTACAGTCTACCGATGCGATCTGTCACACGCGAGAAATACAGCAATAATTTTTTGTGACCTCTGTTCAGACTGTTTACTATGTGTTACACAGGGTGTACCCGCAGTGTATGGGCAGTGTTACCTCGTAGTCAACAGACACGGTGTACACATCCTAGACCTCGTCACTCGTGTACGTAGCATTCATACATTCTTATCTTCAAAAATAGTGCAACAGTTACCGGTGTTATCTCTATGAATAATGCAACAGTTACCGATGGTATCTCTATGAATAATGCAACAGTTACCGATGGTATCTCTATGAATAATGCAACAGTTACCGATGGTATCTGTATGAATAATGCAACAGTTACTGATGTTATCTATATGAATTATGCAGTACTTACATCGGTAACTTCTTGTCTTCGGGAGTAATGCAGAAGTTACCGATGTTATCTCTAGGAATAATGCGGCAGTTACCATGGTAACTTGTTAGAATAACACAGCAATTACTGATGTTATCTCCAAGAATAATGCAGCAGTTATATTGGTAACTTGTTTCCTCTAAGAGTTATGCGGCAGTTACCGACATTATCTCTTGGAAGAATGCAGCATTTATATTGGTCACTTGTTATCTTCAACAGTAATACAGCAGTTACTGACATAGTTGTATTTATGGATAACCCAGACGATATAAATATTATCCCTAGGAATGGCACACAGTTAGTGACATTGTAATATAGGAGTGCCACAGACAATATTTTAAACGGATGAGCTAAAATAGCCATTATAAAAATGTCTTAAAGGTTGCAAGACAAAAACAAAGGTGTATTGATGTGTGTCTGTAAGACTGTGGTGACTAAGTGTAGTTGTTACTCCGCTGACCTTGTTAGTATAGTTAAACTATGCCCCGCTCACCCACCACGTGGATGGGTGACCATTTCTAGACTGCCAACTGCAAGGTCTACTCGGCCTAGTTATCTCTTCGTGGGTAGGCTAAATGAGGATTGGTAATAGCCGGAAATGTCAACAGCCGGGAATGTCAACAGACTGAACGACAGAAAGATGATTCACTAACTCAGTATCTCAGCTGTCGTAGTGTTTGACCGAGGAATACGGAGAAGACAATAAGCCCCGCCTCATGGGAATTTCGTGACATGCATGGGATTTTACATTTTTTACATGTAAGAACAGGCTGCAGCTAAGCTGTCATGTAGGATGTTATTAGAGAAAACGGTGTAGACTGTTCAATAGGATGTTACTGTATATGGGGGCGGCCAGCCGACTAGAATAGATACAGCCCGGTGAAGTTTTTCGCATTGACCCACAGGCGACCGTATGTAGCTACAGCCTGGGTGAGATCCTTTCGACTCGTCGCATCCAGACGGACGATGGTAGCCTCTGTCTCGAGATGAAGATAGGCAACTTGCTCAAGCAGAGCACGCTCCCGATTTACACTGATCAGGTCTGTATGTACTTGTACAGCATGTATGGTTCTATGGACTAACCAGCCGTGCGGCTGCCATTACTGCACCCCCCCCTTTTTTTTCTATCTGGCTTAGGGTTACTCTATGTTCCCATACAGGTCACTTCCTGTCATTTGTCAAGAGAAACAAATGGCGCTGGAAAGTAAACAAATAACAATCTTTAATTATTGTCCTTTGATTTTAACATGCACTGAAACCTTGAATCCCGTGTTGATCATTATAACCGGTCTAGAGTGTATATCGTATGTTTCTTAAAGTTAAATGTAACGTTTCATCGGGGAGTTTAAATTTGTTGCTGCAGCTTGCCGCTAACCTTTACAAGACATTGGGACAGTAGATCTGTACACAAGACAATTTAACTTTTCTATTGCATATCTACCAATGGTACCGCGAAATTCCCAAGCAGACGAAATGGTATCAAGTACCTGGCCCATATAGACCATGAAAAACACAGCTGATATCACCCAAGATTCAAATAATTCACCTGGTTTGTAGACTTCTCGTGGTCATTTTAAATGAAACATGCATGTTCCAGGGCTATGACATCAGCAGTCTCATTGGTCAGTACAAGCAGGTGATCAATCGAAGCAAGCAGCAAAGCGGACAGCAAACACACCATGCTTGAACAGCCGAAATACAAATCCACCAAATCACTCTTCATCCACGATACGTCCGACTACTGTTTTCCGCAGTTTACGCCAATTTAAACGAGTAAACTATGTCTCAGTTTTGCATATAATTTACCGCGATCTAAAAAACATGTCAACAAGTTACTTTGTTAATAATTTTCTTTATTTTAAACTAACATCAAAGATTTTTTCGTGTCTCAGCTATGTTTTGTTGGTTATACTGTAACATTGCATCGAACTGAGCAGTGTGTGTGACAAAAACCCAATATACTGCTGAACGCGAAAAATCGAAAAATTACACCTGCACATTTATTGAGGTACAAGCCTATCATCTGCTTATATAGCTGGAATATTAACAATGTTAAAATTTAATGTTGACTAAGCTTTTAATTTGCAGTTCTCATAACTACGAGTTTGATTGACCAATGAATAACAACCTCAACAACAGAATTTCCCTCACTTAATATGTGATAACGTCAAGTTCGCGTTATATAGTAACCATTTTGATAACAAAATTGGTGCTTTTTTATATACTACAGCGTTTTGTCTCTATTGACTGATATTAACGATTATGTTGACTAACTATGTTGATCATGTTGAATAATATTTTTGTCATTGACCAACATGAAGTATAGCTTTTATATAAAGTGTAACGTTATCTTTAATATAAATTCAGCCATCTATCGTTATTATTACATTCATAGTTTATGCAGGGAAAATTTCTTTCGAAATCTATCATAATTTTAAATCACTTAAAGCATGCACATTTGACTGTCTTCTCTTGAGACAAAAATTTATAGAAGATATTCTGCCCTTGATATCACGATATACTCGAAGTTTGCTGTTGGTTTTGTGTGCTTTCGATATGCCACTAAATGTGATAATATATTTCGACTGTTTTGCAATGAATTTTGTTGTTTATTTTGTATTAGTTTGTGTAGTTCCAGATTCTCACATGTCTATTGACTTTTATTTTTGTATTATTCGTGCTGCTTTATATTTAAAATCTATAAATTGACATATCCTGCGTTGTTAATTAACGTTATCGTTAACATCAAAGATAAACTAATTTTTTCTATTTTATTTATACTATTTCCAACGTGGGATTATTTTGTTCAGATTTGTATTATAAATGTTTCTCATTCTATGACATTATTATGAATTATTATATTTTCTCTGGACATTAGAAAATAGCAACAATACACATTCAGAATAATAAAAATAATACATTTTCGTATGGACGAAATATGTGTCTATTTTTAACATAAACCGAGTGGCAGGTCTACTAAGATAACTTTTTATGATTTATATGTATATTTACGCTAATATATATATACACCGACTTTCTATGACATAAAAAGGGGGAACTGGCCGTGTATGGATAAGTTTTTGTGAAATTTATATATTGTAATGTGTTATAAATGCACTATTTATTAGGATTTTGTATTTATAGAGCAGTTGTGACATACTCAATTTTTTCTTTTCTATAATAATTATCGTATTAATGATATAAACTAGTGCGGTGCTGGTGCCATTACTCTAAATACCTTCATTCTAGATATTTTAGTTAATTTTATGTAACCATGTAAGAGTATAATCTCTTTGTACTTAAATAAAATTTGTTCGAATTATACAGTTTGGTCTTCGAACGAATGAGAAGTTAAGATTTGTGTAAAATCACCCAAAATATGGTCCCCGAAAGTTTGGATTGATGGTGAATGTGGGTTGTTAGAATTCTGAAATCTTCATGACTAGTACCACATGTTGTGTGATATTTATCCGTTTTCTAACCATTTACTAATATATGCAGTAAGATGATGATTATTGTGTGTTATTGGAAAAATTATGCATTTCTCTGTCTATTAAATTTCATATACATTTATTCTCAAATATTCGATTTTTTACGTTTTTACTGTGGGGATGAGGGAATAGTGTTCAGGGAATGGGGCGAGTTGACGGCTGTTAGAGCGCCAACCTTCGCATTGGTGAATGGAGCGGTAGACTGTCGCGACAAACTGATTAACCCCCACTCCCCACCCATGTGGATGTAGCAGTAGGCTGCGATTACCCTGTTTAGGTTGTCCCTTGGCCTGTACAAATATCGCCTTAGTATTCCCGCGTTAGGCTATCCTTAGACGAGAAGCGTTATGACGATGACTTTGGTCCTTTTAGCCGTAAATACCAGTGAATTAAATTCTTAGCGCCTTCATCGATTAAGCCGCCAGAGATTGATGCCTTTGTCTCGTCAGTGGTGCAGCTATTGGACGTTCACGCAACATGACCAAGGCTACTGACAAACCTTGTCCATCACTGCTATAGTTTGAATTTCTACGTCTAAAGCTCCTCGAGTCTGTCAGAAAACGACGTTTAGAGCGTAGTACAATATCCGATTATTGTCATTATGTACTAGATCATTCAGTTTATCACTATTATTGAGTTACAAAAGATCAAATATTTCAGTGATGAAGTGTGACGGTCACTAGGGTGCTATCTATCAAGCAATGAAATGAACCCCATCGCTCTCAATTTCATAAATTTCCTTCCCACGATTTACCGCGATGTCTTGCATAACAATTTGCTGATTTCGTTGGACATCTAATAGAAACTACGAATGATTTGTGAGGCTATGAACAGACTTATCGAGTGTCGGAGAACCATGTGAAACCGTGAGTCTTGTGCCTGTCTAGCGTCGAGAACACTATATCATTCATCAGTCATGGCCAATCAAGTTCAGAAAATGGCTATTAAGGTTTTGTTCTCAGTCTTGCCTGTTTGATCAGAATCATCATGAATACGTCTCTTACCATGTCATATGTCGCCTAATCTGGAATAGTTCTGTTCCGGAAAACTACATTTAACATACAGTACGATTAACATACTATCTCTCAAAAAGTGCCATCCTATACTGACACTAAACCGCATATTTAAGGTCGCTGAGATAGCTATCTTTACCCATATCACGGATTAACTTATAGCAAATTTTGCCTTTGAACAGTACCAGTCGGCAGATGGTAGTATCGTAGTATTAACACAGAGTCCGCAATTCACGAAAAACCTGACAAAACAAAGTGTTAAATAAAATATTAAATACTCTATTAAATAAAGTAAATGCCCGCATGTGTGGACTCGTTTTTGGAGGATTAATCTGCCACCTTCGATATCACCTCATCTTGCTTTGTCATCATGATCACCGCTATGGTATTACATTACAGGTTAGGTGCTAGTTTTTAATCCTGCATCTCTTCACCCTATATCCCCCCCCCCCTGGTTACTTGCTGTTCTGTCATCTCAAAGTAAACCTTTAATATTATGCTGATGTCAGATTTATGTCCTTCGACAACGCTGCTGCTCCATCTTTCTAATTGCTTGGATAGTATCCAAAACATTTTTTTATTTAATAATACAACTTAGGTCTCATAAGCCGCAAGCTATGAGACCCGCGTCACTCCGAATCACATAAAATTGACAGAATGTCCGATTGCATCAGATGCAGTAAGGAATCTTTTGCGTAATAATTGATGTATAAAATCTGTGTGTCTCTGAGAATTGCACAGAAAAAAACCTTGACAGCCTGTATCAGAAAAACGAAATGTTTGTTGCAAACGCATTATTAAATATTTGGTGTTTGTACAACCAACCATAGAGTTCAATGCACATTGGGTGTCTGAAAAAATACACCGATTGTTCAGCTTTTATCGTTCATGGCAACCGCTTAATCACGTGATTATACAATGGCTGAAAGTGAGCAGTACACTCACGCTGCGATGAATGTTATTGTGATGCAAATAAATTATTGTGATTGATTGAGTGTTTCTTATTGATACAGTGCGTACTCATTAATTCTGTATAATTTTACAAGGTCAACAACACATGAATGTCTAGACGGTGTTATGAAATGGCGCAATAGCTAACTGTACTTCTACTTGCGAGCCGATAGTCAACGTTTCTATTTTTGATCAGTCCCTTAAAATCGAATTATTTAATTAACAATTGAAGCTGAGGCAATATTTTGTGTAAAACATAACAAATAATTTTCAATTACGTATTAATTATTGATTTATCTGTAGCAGACTGATACTAATTTAAAGATTTTACTAGTTTAGTTTTTAAATATGGTGTAGGAAAAGATTAATAACAACAACTGAAGTAAGATATTTTACCGCAAATGCTTACCAATTTTTTTACTTTGACAATAATGTCTTCTTTCAATAATAACTTCTTTCATACTGAAACATATTTGTTAGCATACTTACATCACTATTACTATTAGAGTATTTAATATGTTACTACTCATAAAAAGGATTTTATTCTGTTTTGCCCTAACCCTATTGAATTTTTGAATTATTTTGAAACTCAATAGTGAAGTGATAAAATTTGTATATTTTGTATTTATTTTCTCTTAATCTACAGTAGTAAAATTTCACTTTCTCTGTCTACTTTTTAGTATTATTCTGAGATCGCTACCTTAGTATGGATTACTACAAGAGTAGCATGACCTCATCAGCTGGTACTTATCTAGAGCTGTGGCAAATTAAATGTTATACATGTAGCACTAGCAATGGATGATTGATTTATCCTTTTTATCTACATAAATGTGATTTTTTTGCCTTATAATAAATTTATAGTATTGATGTCGTTACAGTGTAGATAACTGCGAGAAATGGACCCTTTATCTAAGCATTTCAATTATTGAACATTAATTTGTTAAGTACAGTTGATAAAAAGCATCATCAGTTGGGAATTTATTTCTAAAACGTTTTGATGAAGTCTGTTATGGAGAAATATGAAAACTTGGGATTGGTTGGTGAGGGTAGTTATGGCATGGTACTACGTTGCAAGCATAAAGAGACGGGACAGGTCGTGGCAATCAAGAAGTTTCTCGAGAGTGAAGATGATCGCATGGTGAAGAAGATAGCGATGAGAGAGATACGAATGCTCAAGGTACTTTATGCTTATCTTTATCTAGTAATAGCGAAATCACCCTCGCTTTGTTGCGGTTCACATCATTCTTGGGAAGATACTGATGATTAATGTCATATCATTGATTTATTTGTGCATAAAAATTATGCAATTTGATAACAAACCCACCCACATGTAGCAGAGGCAAGATTACAGTTTTATTTTATTAGATGAATGCCGAGTATGAAGAAATATACTTTAATATTAGATGAATGTTAGAGGGAGACAACAATATATGAAATTTAAATATAAAAATTAAAATAATTTCCACATTTTCATATTTTGGCCTAATAAATCACTTCTGTAGTTTGTGGATTCCCCAAGGTCAGGTAGTTTGTGAGTTTATCCCTGAAATCCTGGGTGGAATTAAATTAAAATATAGATATGTTATATCGTGATATTATGGTGATAATTCATAATCCACCCCATTTTACTATAGCTATACGCCTTATACATAAGCCATTATTATGTTAATAACTATATTTTTTCTACACTTTTATGCGTTTGATATTCGTAGTTGAAGTCATTTTTTGTGTTCCTTGTGTGTTGCATCATATGATGGTAATAAGGCATTACATCCTCCCACTATATACGTACTGTATGCATCATATAAATTGTAAATAATAATAATATATGGTCGTATGTTTGATTTCTTGTGTAAAAATGTTATTATACTACACTGTGTGCTGGCCTGTGTGTAATTTCCCATGCAATAGATTGCCATTTGATATTCCTATAAACCAGTTATCTTTTCTGCCTATTACTATTTCAAAATAGTAATATTTTCTTTCCTGTTTGAAAATGGAGAGATATTTGTTAAGAAGTGGCTTATCATTGCCATAAGGTTATATCATTATACTATATCCTAAATGTGACTGACATATATGCAATGATTAATCAAGTATCACCTCTCCTTTTACATGTTTTCCCCATTGTGATGTACTTGATTCCTTTTCTTCTGTAATATTCAGCTTAAGAAAATAAGCTTGATTACTATCTTCACTTATATAATGTCGGCAAAAAGACCCATTAACAGTGACAAAATCGTTTTAAGTACAAGAGATTACACCATACTAATACAGAACGGGCATAATTCGACAGAACGAGTAAATATATCTTTACATTTATTCCTATAGTAATATGGTTTTACAATCTTAAATTGCACGACTGGAATTGGCATTGTATTTTTAACTAAGTGCCTTTAAACGCCTAAATTGCCCTTCCAACATGGCTAAAGAATTTTCAATATTTTCAAATATGTTGGGTCAATGAGCGGCATTTCATGCGATAGGTTGCAAGTGTGAATCATAACTGACTAATGTCTTTGCTCTGCCTTAGGTTTTCGTATTTTGAAAGAAACGTATTGAAGTTGGTTATTGCAAATATCGTAGCGATCAGTATTTTAAGATAACCATATTTACCAGTAATATTTACCAGTCATTTTTACCAGATTGCTGCCGTTAATAATCTAATAATCATCAAGTGCTCATTGTTATTTCTATTAATTTCATGCAACTTTTGCGCGGTAGTTTTTAGAAGGAAACATTTGCCTTTGTTAATATTTTTCAACCTTCTATGCGTATAAAGCATCGGTGTTCGATACTTCATAGAGGTATGCTGTTTACAGTCACAGTAATTATAGCATTGCGAATGTGCTGACTCCTGACTGAAACCTAGCATTATTGTTGTTGTAACTGAAATTCTCAGCCACGTCTGTCTTTAAGTGTGTTAACAATGACATTAGGAAATGTTTATTACAGCAATTAAGACATGAAAACTTGGTGAATTTACTTGAAGTCTTTCGCCGAAAAAAACGACTTTATCTTGTGTTCGAGTTTGTTGACCACACGGTGTTAGACGACCTTGAGAAATGTCCCAACGGTCTTCACGAGGACGTCGTGCGACGGGTATCATGGCAGGTCCTTCGTGGAATTGAGTTCTGCCATTTACACAATGTATGTACCACGACAGCATCATATTAATTCAGAGTATATAGTATACTGTAATACATACAACCCATATCCAGCATTATGCTGTTGGATTTTGATTCTTATTTGTTGATTGATATTTCTTACTTTGAAATTATTTCAGACATTATACGTAATAATAATTGGTGTTGCCAATATGGTTCTCGGAATAATTGGAGAGAAATGCACAGAAAAATAAACCTATACCTTTGATGAAACCCAAACCCACTACCTACAGATAACTGGTCTAGTGTTCCACCTAACTGATATTAGAATCAGACTTTTTCATCGTTGCACCATACGCAATTTATAGCAGGTACAGGTACCATTGCCTTTCTACCCAGCTGCTAATGAATAATGATTGGTCTATTTGATGGCATTATCAATTACGCATTGTATTGTGGAATTTTTTGTAGCGGGATCATAGAGGCACAGAGTGATAAGATTTTATGGCTCCACTGAGTCATTGCCACGAAACTGCTCTCAATGTTCATCTATGTAGCTATTTTTGGCCCCTGATTTGTGTGACCTACATCGTATATAAGGGTTTTTTACCCTTCAGATTATTCACCGGGATGTGAAGCCAGAAAACATTCTGGTGACCAAGTCGGGTATTGTGAAGCTCTGTGATTTCGGCTTTGCTCGCACTTTAGCCTTACCTGGCGAGGTTTACACAGACTACGTGGCTACTCGCTGGTATCGCTCGCCTGAACTGTTGGTCGGGGACGCGAAATACGGACGGTTCGTGATTCTGTTCTTTAGCAGCTAGTGTACATTTGTGTCATAGAAACCAAGTTATATTTCCTATAATGTACATACAAAGTAGGATAAACACCCAGTGGTATTTCTATTGATTGCAAATGAAGTGCGAAAAAGTTATCACTACTAAATGCAATTATCAAAGATTTGGGTTCGTCTTAAGAGTATTCACACTAATCCAAGGGGTGTAAGGCAATTTTTGCCAGAAAATCACCACAGAAAGGGTACTAACTAGAGCGGGAATTGAACTAGGGTCTTCTGGAGTTGCCTTAACCACTACACTAACTGTCCCCGAGTCATAATAGTATAAACAATTCTCATGCAGTTTTTTATCGATTATCCATATACACTAATGTAGGTTTTTCGTTTTGGATTCGCTTTAACCACTACACTAACTGCCATTCAAGTCATAATTGTATCAATAATTCTTATGCAGTTTTTCCTCGAATATCCATATACACAAATGTAGGTTTTTCATTTTATGTATGAACATACGGTGTTTTATAGGCTCACACACTGAGTTGTTTAGCATTCTTTAGTCTGTTAATTGCCCTTACACCTTGTTTATTGTGTCAAAAATATCGCACGCCTTTGAAACCGATTAGGTTACGCTATCATAGTTATAACATGTCTCAACTTGTCACCTTCTTTCATTCCCCTGCTCCTGCTTATAACAGCATGATACGATTCCATTATGGGATCCTAGATATAATTGCTGGGATTACTATTATCACACAAAACATTTGGCTGGGGTTACATAGTCACTGATGGGTATTAGCGTTATTGTTAATTCCATGTAAGGAATAAGTCACTGAGTAATTCTTTATTCATATTTATGAACATGCCCCAGAATGTGGTAAGTCAACTGCGATTACATGCATTTTGCACGTGGGCTTGCACTAACACACCTAACTAATCCACATAGATAAATCCCTAAATAAGGCCTACCGTAGTTCAGGTATGATGAAAATTTTGGAACAAAGGGCCATATTGCAGAAATTGAAAAATATGTTCAGGCCATATACACGCATGGCTAATAAATATTAAAAAACTGCAGCGATTTTATGGTAATTTTATCATGTGTAATGATAAAGCCCGGAATATGGATATAAATTTTAATAGCTTGAGTCACTGTAGTCAAGGGCCAGGTGGAATCTATTTTATTGGGTAGGGTGTGGGTTATTTTAAATATAACATGCTATATTTGGCCTGTCATTTGACATGCTTGGCATAGTTAATTAAGTACTCTTTGGTTTTACCTTAAAAAGTCAATAGATTCTTGAATGTCCAAAATTGTCTCTATGTATTGTTTCTTGCAGCCTAAAATCCCACCATATTGCATTTATTGCATTTTTCTACCAATATTTCTCATCTGGCAATTTCTTATTCATATATTTCGAATTGTACCGTCATTTCTCACCATAAGTGAACTAAAAGTTTCATTTTCCCCAGTTCACCTACCATTTATTCCACCTTTTTATTGTCATCCTTTGTGTGAGTCGTTCTTCGCTTAATAGCTTTTAGTTTTTAATTTTTCATACATAAAGACCTAACATTTCTCTCATTATATTAATGTTGAAAGCTTGATCGTATAATTTTTATAAACCTTCAGTTGGGCATTGAACAGCTTTAATATTGCAGAATGTCTATCTTGATTTCGTGAACAGTGTATCGGATCATTAAATATCCATCCTTCAAGAGAAAGTCATTTTAATTTGTACCATGTAAATGGCACACAGGGCGGTAGATATTTGGGCTGTTGGGTGTCTGCTGGCGGAAATGTTGACGGGTGAACCATTGTTCCCCGGGGAGTCTGACATTGACCAACTCTACCACATTGTCAAGTGCACAGGTCAGCAATTTTATCGACTCAAACTAACTTAGAGAATCAAACAATTTATTTTCAAGCATAATTATGGGATGGACATTAGCGTTGGAATCAGTTCAACACGTAATGGGTGCACCCGAGACCCATGTTCTATGTCACATGAAAAGTTTACTTACAATGAAATACCCACTAATTTGTTCTACCTGGAATTTTCCTGTGAAATGCAAGCAACGTGGTTTTGGGTCTTATGTGAACCTTATCGAATCTTATTTTAGTATCTTTCATCTAGAAGTTTTATCTCAATATCTTTCATTAGGACCTTAACACGTCCCATTTCTTAGAGGGACTCTTTATCTTAGTACCTTCCATCTTCTAGAGGGACTCATTTTATCTTAGTACCTTCCATCTTCTAGAGGGACTCATTTTATCTTGGTACCTTCCATCTTCTAGAGGGACTCATTTTATCTTAGTACCTTACATCTTCTAGAGGGACTCATTTTATCTTAGTACCTTGCATCTTCCAAGGGGACTCATTTTATCTTAGTACCTTGCATCTTCCAAGGGGACTCATTTTATCTTAGTACCTTCCATCTTCTAGAGGGACTCTTTTATCTTAGTCTCCTCCATCTCCTAGAGTGACTGGTTTTATCTTAGTACCTTAGTATCTTCCATTTCTTAAAGTGCCTGATTTGATCTAAGTATCTTCCCTATCCTAGAATGACTGGATTCATCTCTGAATCTTCAATCTCCTAGAATGACTGGTTTTGTCCTAGTATCCTCCATCCAAAATGACTATCATCTATATGAAAGATTTGTTTTATGTTAGCCTCTTCCATCTCCTACCGACTCTAGTTTTATTTCACCATCTGTCATCTCCTAGATTGCCTGGTTTTAATTTCCATCTCCTAAAATTTAAGCTTTATCTCACAATCTCCCATCTTAGAGAATGTCTGACTTTATTTCAGGATCTTTCACCTCTTAATATGCACAGGTTGTTTTGCATTTTTCATCTTCTAGAATGCTTTGTTTTATCTAAGTGTCTTACATCTTTTAGAATGGTTGGTTGTATAGAGTCCTAAAATGACTATTTAATAGTTTCTGCACCTATGTATTATGCCTGTATATGGCATATGGTTGAAGGTAACCTCATTCAACGGCACAAAGAAGTCTTCCTCAAGAACCCCTTGTTCTCTGGTATGAGGATTCCTGAAGTCAAGGAACCAACACCATTGCGGAAACGCTTTCCCAAGATCTCAACTGATGCTATAGATTTTATGAATGTAAGTCGTACAACATAGAGTAGTACTTGGATCTATAGTAATTGTTCAATCAATGAAAAATGTGACTATGGTACACTGGTCAGATATTGCTTTTAAGTATGTTCTAACAGAAGAAAATGATTTTGCAGGTACAAAATTCTTTGAATATTTGGACTCGTAAGCACTGAAGCGCATGCAGTTTAAATGTTATACTAACAAGGTGATTCATCATACATGCCATCTCCCACTGTTTCCACAGCAATGTCTCTTGCTTGACCCCGATGACCGGCCAACCTGTTCACATCTCCTTAAACACAAACTGTATACGGCGAATAACTTCTCGCAAAAATTCAGCATGGAACTGAAACAGAAACTTATACGTGAAGGGCACACAGTTTTACCTAATCAAACAGAAAAATCGAAAAACAACGAATCAAAGAAAAAGGAAACAAAGGATAAAAAGGTATGCATCTATAACATAATTAAACGTTATTAATAACTTTTTAAAATAATGTATAATGTGACAGAATTGTAGGGTGACTGACATTTACAAACATTAATACATTACCTTTTGGGTCCTTGGCTTTGCTGGTATGTAAAGAAAAATAACACTAATAAATAAACGTGCAATTGTCCACTCTACTCTCAAATGTCGATTCTCAGACTGTGACTGGAAAATTATCTATGTTCCTATGGCTTTATTTTATGTTGTAGTGTTCTTATACAAGTTACATTATTTTTAAATCACATATGGCCTTCCAGTTCTTACTTGTTATTTCTATATTTTCAACTGCTATGTAAGGCATTTAAATACTCAAAAAATATTTCAATGATAACTATTAGCAATAAATCATAATACGCTACATAGTACAGTGAAACCTGTATTAAGCGACCGTCCGTGGGACCGGCGTAAAACATTAGCTTAAGACAGGTGGTCGCTTAATACAGTGAGTATACCGAAAACGTTCGGGACCGCCGAAAGGCGGTCGCTTAAGACGAGCGGTCGCTGTATACGAGTGGTCGTTAGAGCAGGTTTCGCTGTGTATATATATGTATTATAATTTTGGATATCGTATGTATTAACTATTGCCACTACACTGTGATATCTGTGTACATATAAGATCCCACACCAACAAGTCCCAGAGGGAGTTATACATCCTGTGAGATAACTTGCTAAAATTTTCACCTCATGCACATGCGCAGTCGTGATTAACAGTTCACAGTTTACTTCCTTCCTCGCAGTTTGCGGAGCAGAAGTTGATCCGGAAATGGGACACGGCCCTTTTTAGCCATTGAAATAAGGTTAGAAGTTTTTGACTAATTCAATAAATCAGGGTGTAAATGATAACAACGTACACACTTGTATGACAATTGTAAACTCTTTAATTGCGATACACTAGTCCAACTTCCAGCCTCTCTCTCGCTCTCTCACCGTCGGTGTCACAGTTTAAGCGTGAGCGTGACTCACTAGATGATAGATCCCTGTCTTTACTACAGATGTATCCATCTCCAAATCGTAGTTTGCATTATTATGCTTTATATTTTGGACAGGAAAACTTATTTATTTAATATTTCACTTATTAAAAAAAATATATTTTTCGTATGTACAACTATAAGTGATAATGCGCGTACAGTACACTGAAATACAGTATGACTAAATTAACCAAATTCCTAGTAGCAGCATATTATAACATTATGATCTTATAAAAAATATAAGTATTGAATCTTTTTTGCAAGAAAAGATAGTGTTTGTGATTTCAATATTCAGATTACCTAACCAAATGGAGCTTTAATACAAAAACAACCATTACGAGGGGTGTTAAGGAGGTATCTCTCACCTTTTCTAAAAAAAACAAACTGTCATTATATCTGAGCACATGTTTTGCAACCAACTAATTAATGTAGCCTGGGCCAGGTTAATTAAGTGCTTTAAAGATAAATCTTACACTCATATACATAATAATTAATTGTTATTTAATACTTTTCAATGCGTTTAGGATCAACAGATTGCAAATTTATTATGTATTTTATCTTAATACGGTAATCATTTAAATATCCCGGATCTTCTGTAAGATGTAAAAAGTTTTTAAATTTCAGGTAAGGAATGAGGGGAAATTGGAAGCTTTCCCATGACATCATTCATATGCCATGCAGCTGTTACCGTTCACCATGACACTAAGCTACATGAAATAGTAGAGTCACAATGATGAGTACAATGGCAGCATCTCACCGTCTACACGATCTAGTGCAGAGTGAACGCACAGATGTTCAGGTGTATACTGGCACTCTATGCAGAGATGTCGAATATATCACTGTTGAGGCCGAGAAAAATACTCCTGCTGTGGAGGTTGTTAGCATCGCTGCTGTACATCTTAAACTTCAGAACCCAGAAAGTCTCGAGCTCGCTGAAGTGTTTTATTCTGCTGGACATGTGTGTAAGGAGAGACGAATGGATGCCAGTGAGAATCCATTAAAAATACAATATTTGTGGCCTAAAATTTGTCTTCAGGAAAATGATAATGGATTAGTTACTGAACACCGGTTTTATTTGCGAAAAAAAGAAGCTGAATCAAACCGTATGTATTCGTGGTCTGACAATCAAACAGACCAACGTGACGATATCTTCAGCACGTTAAAACGGCAAATATCGTCTACAAAAGAATATCCCGATCTCTGCAATTTACCAGATCTTAATGAAAAGACTTTGTTGGACAATTTGCGCAGGCGTTTTGAAAATGGCGATATTTATACATATATCGGCTCAATATTAATTGCTGTTAACCCGTTTAAATTTTACCCTATTTATAATCCAAAGTATGTGAAATTATATCAAAATCGACATTATACTGAGTTGCCGCCGCATATATTTGCCATTGCCGATGCAGCTTTTTTCAACATGATGCAAAGTAAGCGAAATCAGTGCATTGTGATATCCGGAGAATCTGGATCCGGAAAGACGGAGAGTACAAACCTACTTCTTCATCATCTGACTGCACTTAGTCAGAGGGGTATCCACGCTAGCGGTGTCGAGCAAACAATATTAGGGGGTGGGCCCGTTTTGGAGGTTTGTTTACAATATGCATGTTAATGCGAACTATATACCCTTGAGGCTATCCATATCTTTAGAAGTTGCAGTGATTTTTTTTCAAGTTTGTTGCATCCTGAGTAATTATTATAGTGTGTAATATTGAAGATAGACATACTTTAACTTATAATCTATAGTATAATAGCTAATTAAATTGAAATATACAGCCAAGCTGAGGGTTACTTAGGACATATTTACTTAGGGTGCGTGATGCTTTTTGAATGCAACTGGGGTTTGCTGATGGCTGTGTAATTCCATTCCTGAATTACTGTATCTCGACACATAAGATTAACACTTGTCCCACTGAAATCTTATATACTTACTAAATACAAGACAAATATGACAATCTAATAGGTCTGTGGTAAATTTAGCTGATAGGAATGCTTGTTTTTTTTTAAAGGTTATTAAATAAAACACTTGATCATTTTCCCACAAAATTTGCTACATTATCAACTAGAAAAAAGAGCGGTGGAAATATTTTTGACTCATTGCTAAAAACTATGGCAACTTTTGATGAAAAGAACATACTTTATGGTCACTAACTATTCACCCGATGAAAAATGTTTTTACATTGTAGGGCTTGATATCTTTTTACAGGGTTACTACTTATTATACTCTGTTTTTATGTCTTTACTTACTAACCTCACTGGCTACCATAATAAACATTGTATATCATCATCGTAATGCACTTGATAGGCTTATTTTTTACGATATCAATAGCGTAGAGACTCGTTAAAAATATAATGACTTATACAAAAATACATTCATTCCTTACAGGCATTTGGCAATGCAGTCACCGTTCACAATATTAACTCGAGTAGATTTGGTAAATTTATCCAAATCAACTACAAAAATAATGGCGCGGTTCATGGGTATGTATTAGTATTCTACATTTGTCATATTGATATTGTGAATAAGTTATCAATTAACAAATTTATTCCTCAAGTTATTTGTATCTATCAGTTGTCAATCATTGAATATTTTGGCTTGCATTATAATGTCGATTATGACTGAAATAACTAGTGGCTTATTTTTTTTTTATACCATTTGTACAATTTTGTTGCTTTACTTGTGGACTTAACAATGGTACTAGAAATTCTTTTTGATGATTGGGACATATGTTAGAGGTTACTGTAAAGAGATATACAGAAACAAGTTTGGCATGGAGTGGGGCTTGAATTTGTGAACTCCTAATGACCTGTAAAAGTGGTGAGGGACTGGGAGTAGATAGCCATTATTTCAGCATCACCATTAATTGTGAACAATACTTTCTATAATAATAATAATCCATTTATTTTGGAGGCGCCCTAATAACTAGTATATCTGTAAAGCGCCTATATACATTTCGTGTAATAACTAATAACATTGTATAACACAATAGAAAGCACATATAAGTTAAATCATAGCCTAACACAACAGTTGAATTAAATGAAGTGAAATTTTATTGATTTATAGTGCCCTTCCAACACATGGCTATCAAAGACACTTTACAAATTTACGGTTACTATGAATGACTAGAAATACAACGGATACGTTGTATATACACTAAGCCTTGTTATAGAAACCATGTTTTATCAGGCATTGAAATAATATTTTTATTATCTTACACATTTACACAATATTACTCATTTACATTTTTGTATTTTCTGTTTGTACCTGTAAAATAATCAGTAGATTTAAGTGAAAATTTGTAAAAATATTCATGTCTGGTTTACACTTGCAATTATTGCAGTATTTACCATTGGGACTACTGAATTCGCCTGAATATTATATAGTCATTTTCATTCAGTGAAGTATCCAAGAAATTGAATTTGCATATCTGCATATAGGACGAGCCTAATTATAAGATGACCCCCAAACAGTATGAATGTCACTTTCTATTTTAAAATGCCTCTTGTAGTCAGGCGAATACGGTATGTGGATTATATAAAACGATGGTCAGACTGGTTTCATTGAATGTTGCTAAATGGATGTTTTTTCTCATAGTGCTGTCGTGGAGAAATACCTGCTGGAAAAATCGAGGATTGTTTCGCAGATCAGAGATGAGCGGTAAAGTGCCACTTGGGATATTGTTATTATGTATTGTTAAGTAGACCATTATCCCAGATTTTATGATTAAATGAGTGGTTCATAATTAAGTTTAAATTATGCTTTTTAGATCAAAGCTCAAAACCTATTTTTTTTAAATTGAATCGAATGTCTATGGTTCTTGAGTGAATATTTTGGATTTTTTTCCTGAAATTCATATGTTCATATGGGCATTTTTAGTGTATATAACAACATATTTATTATTATGTTTATGAGAATGAAAGTGTGAGAATGACTCATCTTATGTTAAGTAAATTATTATAGAGCAGCATTGTACAGTGTGCTTAGCAATAGTGCCAATAATAATTATCCTTAGATACTTAATTATAGATGACTTTGTATTTCTTCCTGCTGTAAATCAAACAAACCAATATGTTGAGTCACTGTGACCAACTAAGCGACTAGACTATTCTCGTATATTAACCTTTGCACAAATATTACTGCTAAATACTTGCGTAGATGGTGTAGCTGAATTAGCTATTATTGCTTTTAACTACCCTAAGTTTAGGTACATACAATAAGTACTTAGACTAACACTATTCATTGCCATCGCTCCAACTAAGTCCAGTGCTGAGTGGTTCATACTTTATATAT
>WURV02126873.1:0-14069 GCA_011762755.2 Epimenia babai
AATCGTATTATCTTCACTATGTCAGACATATTCATGGAAGATATGGACGAACCTAAAACTGAGTATGATAATCGTATTATCTTCATTATGTCAGATATATTCACGGAAGATACGGACGAACCTAAAACTAAGTATAATAATCGTATTATTTTCACTATGTCAGATATATTCATGGAAGATATGGATGAACCTAAAACTGAGTATGATAATCGTATTATCTTCACTATGTCAGATATATTCATGGAAGATATGGACGAATCTAAAACTGAGTATAATAATCGTATTATCTTCACTATGTCAGACATATTCATGGAAGATATGGACGAACCTAAAACTGAGTATGATAATCGTATAATCTTCACTATGTCAGACATATTCATGGAAGATACGGATGAACCTAAAACTGAGTATAATAATCGTATTATCTTCACTATGTCAGATATATTGCCACTCAATTTCTATTTAATTATGCTGCACACTTTAGTTTTATTTTTCTTTTATTTATGTTACCTATGGTGCCTACCTCTCCGCTATCTCGTTATCTCTATCGTTGTAAATGATCATTATCTATTTATGGGTCAGTTATTGCTTAGAGAATGGGTTAATCCGTGTATATTGCTCCATTCATACCAAGTCCTCCATGCTAAGTATAGACTAAAGTTTCGAACATTTGATTTTACAGAGAAAATTTTCGTGGGTGTGTAAGAAAACTAATTTTTATTGAGTTTTTTTCATTGGTGTTTCTTAGTTTTGTATCACCCTGTATTATAAGGTTTAGCTTTTTTCTTCAGAATTTTAGCATACAAGGATAATGCACCGCAAATCGACATGCAGACAGAGGGTCTAGTTGACATTGTCCCTGGGCCCGACATAAGTGGACCAGCAGTTGATACGCAGGTCGAGAGTCCAGTTGCCACTCAGGCAGAAGGCCTCGTTGACAGCGTCTCTGTTCCCAACATAAGTGGACCAGCAGTTGACACGCAAGCAGAATGTTCCGTTAACACTGTACCTGTGACTAACTTGAATTCACCATCAGTTAAAACGCGAGCAGGGACTGCTGTTGATACGATCTCTAAGTCCAACAGGATTCTAACACAGAGAGTTACCTCGGTGGACCTTTGAGATTCATGGAGACGCTGAGGACAGGTGTGTATGTACTATATATATATAAAAGGGCTGCGATATAGCCATTGTTCGGGCTATTAATAGTCTCTTATGAAGCTAGCCGTGTTTGTGGTTATTACAATCTTGCGGAAATAAATGACTTCATTTATCTTATGGTCTCATGGTATCACAGTGCAAGCTAGGCAGTTCAGCCCTGTGTATTCAGACCACTGAGTCCCAAATCCAAAACTGTCTAGCCATGACACACACACACCTCTACATTTGTGAGGTTGATGACCATGTGAAGTGAGATGATTAGATAGTGGATAGCACCATTGGAGAGAATCATCAGCATCTGAAACACAGCTGCTTGAACGGAAGGGAGCCCATGCATCGAAGACAGGTAGCTGCCCCTCCGTCGTACTGTATCGTCAGTGCCTCACCTCACATGAATCACCTGTCATTCGACAGGTAGCTGCCCCTCCGTCATACCGTATCGTCAGTGCCTCACCTCACATGATACACCTGTCAATCTCTTCTTTTTTCGCTGTCTTGCGCAAGTGCGTTGACAGTCATGCTATTCCATCTCTCTAAGTCTTCACAGGTGTAGATGTCATTTCCATTGCTTGAGTTCATCCATTCTTTGACATTGTTGAGGTATGTCCTTCCCTGACTTCCTTTGGCTATTGCTCTCGCAATCTGGCCAGTTGCTCTGGGTTCTCTGTTTGTTCCTGCGCAATAACCAAGTGATCATTTTACGATACCGTTTGTGAGCCTCAACCTATGAGCCAGAGAGTGTTGAAAAGAGTCTTTTTATCTCAGGCAATACTATATGCATTTTCCACATTCATGTGTTTATTCCAATAGATCTGGTAAACTTGGGTAAATAGGTTATGGCAAGTTAGGTAAATGGCCAGTTAAAGTAAAAATGCATGGGTTTTTCTCGTGCTGGTTCAGAGCTGTCCTTTGTACTGGTGTAAATAGTTAAATTGGCCTGCAGCCTTTAGACAGCAGTGTAGCACTCCAACAGTCATAAAATTTAAAAGATCATAAAAATTGACAAATATGAAGAAAAAATCGATGTCCTTCATCTATTTGATGACTCTGAAAATAAATTGTCCCCAAAAAAGGGGATTGGTTGAATATGCTAAAAACATAATGGGCATGTATTTATAGCGTATATGAATTTCAAATTTATCTTATACTTTGGGCCGCATATCAGCTATGATAAATATACTATCACAGTGGTACTGATCATTATCTTGTTTTATTGTTTTCTTCATCGTTAATAATTTTTATGAAATGAAGTGAAATTTTATTGATTCGTAGTGCCCTTTTAACACATGGCTATAAAAGACACTTTACAAATTCATGGAAATTTATGGAATAAAATACTAGAGTATAGAGGACTAGAGTTCCACTTATAGACTTAAAATGTAGTATTAATTTATTTTTAATGTTCTAGACTTGAGGTTTGCATGTAGCATTTTATCAATTAGGTTGGTGGCCTCACTTTTGAAAAAACTTTGAGGTGGAGCAGGTAGTCGAGTAGTAAGAGTGCTAAACTTGTAACCGAAAGGTCTCGGGTTCGAAACTGGTGACTGCTTAGCTTTTCTGGGATGATTTCCATTTATCCCCGATTGCTGAACTACACCCGTCTCTAAAATAGGTAGACCGTCATCCTTCGAAGCCTTCATACTTCTCGAATGTCGACGCTCCTTGTATAAATCCTTCATTACGCAGCCTCTACACTGCTGAATGAATGAAATAGCTCCATATGGAATACAAATATTCATTTATTTCAAATAATGATAGAAGCGAACAAAAATCAAATGTCATTTTCGCTTTGAGGATAAATACAAATAAATTTATTTATTGACGTGAACTCATTTTTATGCTGTTCAGATCGAGAGGAATTGCATAGAAAAACGAGATGCATAGAAAAACGAGATGCTAATTGAGAAGTATATGGCTCAAGGCCAGATGTGAAGCGTGGAACATCACCGTCACCCCAATTAAGGAGCGTTGTGGATTTTAACTGAAATTTTATTTCCATTTATCGAATAACATGGATTTTCCATTCTGGAAAAGCAATAATTTACAAATGGTTGGTATTTGAACTGATTATTGAACTCTATTCAGAATATACATAAGATTTGTTGTATTGTACCTTGATATATTTTTTTGGACAGATGTTTGATGTCACCCTTCACAGGTAATATGCGAGCGTTGAAGGTATTTTATCTGCGCAGAATAGCTGATATGAACCTTCATTGTAAACTGCATCAGATGGCATGTATTGGCAGATACTCGCACTTTACGAATGTACCTTACCTTTTATACTTGATAAAATCCCCATTCAAACAATAAATACTCGAATATGAGCTATAATTTTTAGCATATAAATATCCTGGGTTCATTGTTTTTAGATAGAAGTTTGTTATTGAAACTGAATGCGATGGTTAACCCCCATCCCACTAGATTGCTTCATGAGACTTGGATTTAGTATGGATATTCTGCGTTTGGCAGAACAAGGGTTAACTCAAACACTTGTTAAAAATATGAGGTTGTTCTCCACAAATTACATTCACATTCATATTAGTCGAAACGCTGCGAGTGTATGTCATACTTTGGTTGCTAATTTCATTGCCCTAGCATTCGCATCATTATAAAAACATTCCTGCTGAGCTAAGTGTATAGTGTCAGTGTATTACTGGCAGCTATCGATGTAAAATGCTACATATCCTTTGATGACATCATATCATGTCACTGTGTACTATGCAGTTTCACCCATCCTCATATATTTTTGTGAAAGATGACAATTGATTATTACAGCTTATTAAATTCACATAAATTTCAGGTAATCTGTGATACATGAGAGTATACAGGTTAGTTCAAGCGTAACGCGTGGATGAGTCAATTCTTTTGTGTAGATTGCCAGTTACATTGATGATTTGATTATGTAACATGTCTGGTGTACGCTTTCTGATGTAACGAGTTACATCTGTTACATTTGGTGATGTAACGTGTCTCGTGTACTCTGTCTGGTGTCATGAGTTACATCTGTTACATTTGGTGATGTAACATGTCTCGTGTACTCTGTCTGGTGTCACGAGTCACATCTGTTACATTTTGTGATGTAACGTGTCTCGTGTGCTCTGTCTGGTGTCACGAGTTACATCTGTTACATTTTATGATGTAACATGTCTGATGTATGCTGTCTGGTATTATTACCAGTTACATCTGTTACATTTGATAATGTAACATGGTGACATGCCAGGTGTAACTGGTTTTATTCTTTCATTTAGTTATGTAATACATCTCGTTTATGCCCTCTGATATAACCAATTAGGTGGTATATCTCTGGTGATGTAACATGTCAAGTATATCATATCACGTGTAGCATTAGCATTAGGTATATCACATCACGCATGTACCATTCTGGGTATTGCACATTTTATGTAACGTAAGGTATACCCCATTGGATGTAACGCGGCAAGTGTTGTAGGTCAAGGGGTTACATTTCATTTAAATTCTATATATGAAAGCTTTTAATCTGTATTACGTGATATTACATTCTGTTGCTTCCCTTCTGAACAGTTAACTATAAGGTAATTATTAGTCTGTGGGTTTAATGTAATGTGAATTCTTATTCACAGAATACAGTATAAATATCACTACAGTATAATGATTCATATCCTACTCCAGTCTGTTAACTGTAGCATTTTGGACTTTACCAGACTAGAGGGAAAAGGCCACTGGCCACTAGAATGTAACAGAAGACAGAAAAGAGAAAGAATGTATAAAGAGGCCAAAAATGATAAAATTATTGTTAAGATATTTCCGAGGATAATCTTCAACGCTTGAATCTGCCAGTTTGTTGGATGTATGTACATGATGTGACTAATGGAATGGCAGCGTTCATGCCTGATATGTACTCATCATTGCCCTACAGTTATATGGGTATTACGTATTGGGAGCTATATCAGTCAATTTAATCGTGTTAAGTAAATGAATATCTGGTGACAGAACGTCGCGAATTTGTCTAAGCATTGCACTTAGTCGTGAAGCAAAACGTGAACGGGCCAAAAAATAGTTATGTATTTTTTCAGCTTGAAATATCTAGTCACTGTGTTCTCTTGGTGCTATTGCACATTTGCTACTCATTTTTATTGACATATCACGGATATCAGATCTAGTATTACAAATGTCACTCATGTAGTTTATTCGAATCCGATATTTTACCCGCTTTTCATTTTTCTACTTTCAATCGAAGAAAAATCAATGCGTAACCAATTTGTTTCAAATGTATGTGTATCGAATTTAAAATTTGCCAAAATTTCTTGTTAGTCAAATGGATGCAGTTACGCATTTTTTTTCAATAGGATATGGTGTTATAGTTGACGCAATATTTAGTGCTAAGAATAAGAAGAAAAAAGGAGGTAACACCTTTTGAGAATAACGATAACTATTAGAAAACAAGCTTTCTCACGTATGTAATGTGCTTCATCAGATTGATGGAATGAATACGATCTACATACAAGATATACATAAATATATACCGTACAACAACAAAGTGTATAGTAATGAGTAATACATATCACGACAACGAGTGGACATTTCAACCTACCGGAACATTCTTTCTAAGATCTACGCATGGCTGCAGTCAAGAAAGTCACTGAAAAGAAAAGATGATGAATTATATCCCATATTGTTTGTATAAATTGTGGACATTTTAATATATTAACTTTTATTGGATTCAATAGACCTGAACCATATCAGGTTTGTAGGCTCACACAATACAGCAATGAAACACCAAACGTTAAAAGAAAATACAGTAATCTATGTGGAAAGTAGGTATAAAAAATATGAACATTTATTTATTAATAAATTGCAGTTAATTTTCAACTATAATTCATATGATGCATCGCCTATATACAAACATACAAATGTGACATAATAAGCCAACAACAACAAAGATACCAAAAAACTAACTAACATAGGATTAGACTGTAATTTTTTTGTTAATTTTCTACAACTGTTACGTCATCACTATTTGTTGTGATACGTATTACTTATTACTATACACTTTGTTGTACGGTATATATTTGTGTATTTCTTCTATGTAGATCATTTTCATTTCATCAACAGGAAGAAGCACATCACATATGTGCGAAAGCTTGTTTTCTAAAACATATCATTGGTCTCAAAAGGTGTTACCTCCCTTTTATCTTGTTTAAAAGGCTAATACAGCTTCTATTTCTTTTTCTGATCAGTGCTAAGAATGTAATGCAAAATTAAAATGCATTTTTATTGTATAAAAGTAGCAATTATTTACAGGGTCAACTCTATGTTTCAAACTCTAATCAACAGTTTACAATATAACCACTAGTAGATTTTAGTTATATACCTAAGGAAAAAAGTTAAGTCCCACCCTATATTTCACTGTACTGATTGCGTAAATGTCACATTCTAGTATTATTAGCATCTAGATATGTCTGTGCTTCATTATGCATATTATTGGTTTATTATACCTTATGAAATTATGCATATGTAGGGGTTATGTGGTCCATAAAGTGATATTTTTTGAGTGAAATAGAAGGTTTCAATCTTTTTGAGAGCCACCTAAGGTGGATATTACAAATTATGCACAAAATTGTTCAAATAGAACCGAATGTTCATGAAAATGTCCATCACTGTCACTATTTTGTGTTACTGCCACGAGCATTCAGGATGGCAAAAACCCTCCTCCGCATCCCGGCGATTAGGTGCTAAATCTCTGACATGGGTACCCTGCGCCATTCCTCGTGTATTGCCGCCTCTAATTCGTCAAGATCTTGTACTGATGGATTTCACCAGTTGACTTTTCAACCAATCATATCACAGATGTGCTGAATGGAATTGAGATTGGGACTTCTTGCTGACCGTGCTAGAGTGGTGATGGCGTTGTCCCGCAAAAATTTGATAACTGCCCGAGATCTGTGGAGTCATGCATTGTCATCCATAAAAACTGGACGTTAATTAAGCACATGGTCATCGGAATGTGGCACCACAACGTTTTCGAGGATTTCGTTGCGGTATCTTTAGCCACTTAGTGTTCCTCGAATTGTCTGAAAGTCTAACTTACAGGACTATAAGACATATAACCCCAGATAATTATGGACCCTCTTCATTTATGTTCTTTTGTGCAAAAGCTGCTCCATATTGCCTCCAAACTCGAATTTGAAGCGAATTGAGTACAATTCTTGTACATATTGGACCGTGTATCTGCCACATGGATCATAAGGTGTTACTACTGGCAAAACGATGTCTTTGCACAAGTCTTTTGAGGCGTCTCTCATGGCGTTCGTTCATTTTCTTGGGTTCCCTGGACCTTGCACGATCTTTTACGTCACCAGTTGTCTCTATACTCGGTGATCAGTCTATCAATAACACGATGATCATAGCCCAACTCACGACTGATCGTCCGGTTAGATGTGCCAGTGTCCTTCATCTCATAATTTACCATTTGTTCTATAAATATTTTTCTGCGAGCTATAGCCATTAATACACACTCTAGAATGAATATGGGTTGAGAATAACGAACTGAGTTGACTGTTTGTGCATAAAGCAAAACTGAGTTGGAAGAATGCAAACTGACATTTTGACAACATTTGTCATGTCCAGTCATAGCACGGTTGTGAGCTTACATGTTACATAGGCTTCACATTTTGTGGCCTAAAGTATGCCAAGGAATGACTCATGCATATTAATACTAATATATGTCATATATATTAAATTTATATACCCTCTGAAAAAAATGTATAACTTTTAACTTTTTTCCCTAGGTATATATTATGTTTTTTATTATGCAACAAAATTAGTTATTCCATTGCATTTGACAAGCCAGTATTATCTTTGTATAATTTTTATAGAATACTTAAGCAAAATTCAATATTTCAACGAATGCCATGCTTTAAATCTTATGCTTTATTGTACATACATTTCATTTTGTCTTTAAATTTTTATTAATGTCTTATTCTAGTCTAGTTTTACTACCGGTATATATATTTATATTGCATAGACCCTTTTCGAATCTGTTTCATTGTAGGTAAAATAAAAGGATTTGTTGCCCCTGGTTACCATACCGAACCAAGTCAAACATTTTGGAGAATTGTGTGACATATATATTTTATACGTAGTGACGTTAGTTTGTTTGAACAATGGGTTACAACGCATTTCCAGTCAATGATTCTAAAGGGGTCTGTTTTTTCAACTTTGTATACTTTTATATTTAATTTATTGAGGATATTACTGTATTTTAATTACCGGAATAATCTGCAGTCAAGTGTGTCAGTCATTCACTCGCATCTTTCTGTCTTCCCATTGGTGCTCTCTCCCTCATGGTTCAATACAGGAACCACATGTGCCAAAAGAGTTGAGAAGTATCTCAGGCACATCATGAGCAATAGCTGTATTATTACAACAGCTTATTAAAATGCTTTGTCATGGATGTCCTTACTGTGCTACCTAAACTCCGATGTTATCCCAATGCAGTTTTTTATCACATCATAGGTATATGGATTGTTATGTGCATCGTAGGTATCTGGATTGTTATGTGCATCGTAGGTATATGGATTGTTATGTACATCGGACGTATATGGATTGTTATGTGCATCGTAGGTATATGGATTGTTATGTACATTGTAGGTATATGGATTGTTATGTACATCGTAGGTATATGGATTGTTATGCGCATCATACGTATATGGATTGTTATGCGCATCGTAGGTATATGGATTGTTATGTTCATCGTAGGTATATGAATTGTTATGTGCATCGTAAGTATATGAATTGTTATGTGCATCGTAGATATATGGATTATTATGTGCATCGTAGGTATATGGATTGTTATGCACATCGTAGGTATATGGATTGTTATGTGCATCGTAGGTATATGGATTGTTATGTGCATCGTAGGTATATGGATTGTTATGTTCATCGTAGGTATATGAATTGTTATGTGCATCGTAGGTATATGGATTGTTATGTGCATCTTAGGTATATGGATTGTCATGTGCATTGTAGGTATATAGATTGTTATGTGCATTGTAACTATATAGATTGTTATGTGCATCGTAGGTATATGGATTGTTATGTGCATAGTAGGTATATGGATTGTTATGTGCATCGTAGGTATATGGAATATGTTATGTGCTATGTTCACTCATTACATTTCATGTGAGACGTTTTAAGCAATTCTATCAAGATATTACCATAGCCTATTGTAAACCAAAATTGTTACGTGGCATTCTAATCAAATTTCATCCCGGTATATTTTAGTCGTGTGTTAATCCCACAAAAAGATTTGTACAGTCCTATATGCAGTCATGTGCATGCTAAGTGCATCTCTTTGTCAAACGTCATTCTAATGGAAGGTAGTACATCTATAACGTGTTACCGCTCGGCTCTGTTATGTCCCAATGTTATACCCAATTCGTATCAAAATTCACCGCTGTACGGTATGCAACATGTTGCATTCCATTCTGATCAAACTCCATATCCATTCTTACTAAAACACATTGCTGCGGATGTGTGCCATGTTACCTATACATAAATAACAATGTTAGGATCACTCCTGCAAATTAGTAACATATTTGAGTCGAATTGACTGCCGAAATATTGACTTTATTTATATTTTTCCATACTGCTAAATGTATGTATGTTGTTCTGGTACTGATAGTTAGTTATTACTGCAATTCCACTCGCGTAAATTGCATTTTTACATTTTTGTCTCTTTAAACACTTAATTATTTACATATATTTACTTCTATATTATCCATTAATAATGTATTTTAAATTTACTCCGTTAATAGCAATTTTGTGTTTGATTTCTTACATAATTAGTATAGTACAGCAGTTTTTCGCTTGTTTTATTTAATGGTGTATTTTTAACGACGTGGCGAGGTTATGTTACTTTAAAATAAGAAAAAAATGTGGACACAATTATGCTTTATGGTTTCCAAAATAAATTTAATGAGATGCATGATAATAATTTTGTGATTCATTTTTATGGCATAGACCCAATAATGTGTGGATATATGATAACACAATGTAAATCAACATAAGTGTGAGCATTGAGCGAGTGTATCCAAGGGCAAAAAGTTTGGAACGACCCGTTGTGTTTATACGCAATTCTGTAATCCTGTCAGGTAACCTACCTGCGTCATGATTGACGTCTTTGACTCCGAGGGAACGGTTTATCGATTACCCAAGCATAAAAACCGGTGGTATTTTGCTTATCCACTACTATTGACTAATGTGGTCCTTAACGTAATCTTTCAAACGGCAGTGCACCTCCGTGTAAATATTCTGACGGAATTTAGTTACGCATTTAAATGAAATTACACAAATCACTTTGAATAGATTATGGTAAGACCGTAACTGGTTTTGTTTTCTATTCCCAGCCTAGACTTTGATTTTGAAGACAGCTTCTGTACCTGCTTTGAGGTCGCGAGAAAGACAAAATCTTGCTTACTCGAAATTCAGAATTGAAAATGAAAGTTTTATTTTAATAATAGCAATTTAGTTAATCTAAATAAGTAAATGCTTGAAATTAAGTTGAATGGTCAATATTTATGTTGAGATGGTATTAGTATTATGTAACTTGCAATGTTACGTAAGGTGTAGTATTCAGGTTAATGGTTAGTGTTTTTAGTCATTAATGAATGTTAACATTATTTAACTCCGCAGTCACCGCTCATTTTCGGAGGTTGGTTAACTTGGTTGTCTGTAATCACAGAGTTACTGAGGATCCTTGGTTGATTATTATTGCTGTCAAGGGCGAATTCTGGGTAGATAACTAATAGATCTCCATTATTATTTACCGATCATCATTGACCTTCTATTGTTGCTTGCAATACTAAGTATTAGTTTTCTTGAAAAATTAGATATCTCTATATTCGTCAAGGTTGACGTTGCTTTTTTCTTGACCATGAGTACCGGTGAAATGTATATTCGGTCACGTGGGTGAATATCCACTGATAGTAAAATGTGAGCGGTTTTGCATGTTACAGATCTGCCTTGCCCAATGACTACTAGGCAAGCAGTGCAATCGCGGAATAGAAATGTTAAAAATTGTTACAAAATATTTTTTCGTGAGAAAGTATATTATTCATCTTATAGATGGATCATATAATACACCTGAAACTATTATGCTAAGGAAATAATTTCGAGTGTTAGTGGAGGCCCAAATGTCATTACAAAAACTCGAACACTGGGTAAAAAACGATTAAGTTACCTTGTGAGAGGCCTACCAAAATCCACGATGATTGGCCGAACACATTTTATGCCTCGCTCGCATGGCCATCAGTTGGCTGGTAACTTGAATTATATGCGGACTTCCATTGGCCAAGGAGACAACCTACAACGGTCAATTGTATTTCTCTCCATCGCTGGTGTATTCATGGTGACTGGCTGTATCCTCACTGGCTTGGGTAAGTCCAATCAGTCGTCTGACTATGTCACAATGCGACAGTAGCCGAGTTTTTATACCTTTTTCAGTTGGATTGGCACTTTTCTACGGTGTATTCAGGAGTTAATAAATGTTATATATTATTCAAAAAATTAATTACATTTACAGCAATCTTCTTTTAACAGCAATGCATGACTATATATAACTGAGAGTTTTCTCTTCCTTTTGGTTTTTATTATGGTTATATTTAATTTTGTGTTTCCACGTATATTTTTTGGTTTACCGGTGGGTGCAGTGTCCGGGAGGAGGGGGCTATCAAGTTATTCCATGTCATTCATATGTATTTAGTAGTTCTTTGTAATACTCATTAGCAAGCCGATCATATTGTATATTGTATTGGTTCTATGACACAGGTTTTCCCAAGTTACCGCGAGCACACATGGCCGGCCCCATTCTGATGGGCTTGTCACTGCTCCTGGTCATGTTCGCTATACGCGAGTACTTCGTGTTCAGGCAGGATAAACTAGAAACACGCCGTCTGCAGGTGAGTCTCCTCGACAGAATTCCCATTATGGATGGCAACCGATACCACCTCGTATTTTGTCCATCTACTGAGACTTTAATCGAATAAATTTAGCTAAATTTCACTTTCATTAGATTTCGTTAGAACAAAATGTGATCTAACCAAGCACCTTCAGATAGAGAAATAATAACTACTACTACTACTCGTAAAACAATGTCGACGTGCCATTATATCATACGTCATATGCCTACAAGCATAGTCGACACAAAAATCTCAATATTACCTATCGCTATAAAACACTATTAGATTATAGTAAATACCAATGTGTGAATGACATCTACATACGATATCGTGATAATCATGTTTATGCAAACAGCAATGATTAGTGCGTAACGATATGAAAACGCTGAATTTCGATACATGAAGATAGACTGACCAAATAATTATAGGGTATGTTGAAGATACACCGATATTGGATAATTGCATCCGATGCGGACAGTTTGACAGGACCGGGGTGGGGGCTCTGGCAGCTCTGACCGTCGACAGTGATGACCGACTGGGGGCGATCACGTTTGTTATGGACACGATCCAAGAGCCCATTAATGAGTATGTTGCTATTGTTATTTTATAAATATAATAGCACAATTCTAACATTACTATTGTTATGGACACCATCCTGAAGCTGAATGTCGATTATGTGGTTATTGTTTCTTTATGGCAACTTTCCACGATCCCAATCCTGTGTACCTTCTATGTTGCTAATTTCTATTGTACGTTATGAAAATAATGGATGGACCTAACTTACTTACGCTTCAAGGCTGAAATTATTGACAGATTAATTGTCTGTTCATACAGGCAGACTGTGTGTGTGGAGCATGGACCACCCGCATACACCCAGGCTACACCTAACATTATCACAGCCGTCATGACCCAATCTCACAACGTCGCTACCGTAGATGAACCACCGTCATACGCTGAAGCCATACACGGTATGGAGTACACGATGCACATAATGTTAATTGTGATAGCCATTGTGGTTATTCGAGTAACAGGGGAGGAATGTGCAATTGCTACTGAATTGACGCGAGCAACACGAAGTTAACTGTGACGATTATATACCACGTTTCAAAGCCACTTGTGCAGCTTGTTGAATGTTATAAAACAGTCGTTGTGGAAGGCTCATGAAATTTCTACATTTTCAGTGACAGCGTGGCTATATAGAGCTCCATCGTGTCGTTCAGTTGGTATTTAAACAAACGGCATTGTGGGTAAAGTCCTGCAAGCGCAGATAAAAAGTATCGTACAGACCTGAGTTTTGCATTGGGCTCCAACACATCAGAGGTTAATGTCTATCGAGCGAAGATATATATGTAAATAAAATAGAGATGTGCATTGCCAGAGTAAGCATGATTGTTAATATAAGAAAAACAAAAGGCAACACATCTTGAACTAACTGACATAAAGATAACACGAGCAATTCGATTGCATCTGACGAAGTATACTTGATATATTACAGCTCGTGTTAATCTGAATTATTCTTTATTGAATAAATAATCAGAGTTTTTGACATTATTTTGCAAACAATTACAATTTTAGAAACTAATTCATAATTACTGAGCCTTACAACTGCAAATATTTGAGAAATAATATGAACAATCAACTCTGAGCAACTTTTTTGTACATTCAATGGGAACATGATAGAGCCTGACGCAAGATTAGTACTGATCTATCATAGTTATCTCCCATGTTTAACAAAAAAGGGGTAACAAAATGTCGGTTTGTATGAAGGGAATTTTCGATTTAAGTAACTTGCAGACGAACATTTCTTTACCATCTTATTACGTTTTATAAGTTGCTACGGTGTATAAGTCCAAGTAAGTTTTTTATTTTCAATGAAAATTCAACTTATACACCATTAAATACTGGATGAGCCTATAGAGGATCAAAAGTTTGACCCCTGATAGTGTAATGTTTCTTCCGGGTGTTTCT
>WURV02127095.1:0-19194 GCA_011762755.2 Epimenia babai
CATACATACATATATATATATATATATATATATAGTCTCTATTTGTGCGTAAAATGTCAGTGATTTGGAAGCATTTTCAACTTGCTTCAGAAAAAAATTTGCGGTTGTGAAATTTAATATGGATACTAGTCTCCTATGCAATGAGAAATCCCAAATATAAATTGACAGTATTTTGTAGGAGGATGCATAGACTGTGTTGAGACATATTTATTGTATTGTATTCATTACTGACTGCCATGTACAGTAAATTCTATATATGGTGTTTATTGTGGTTATTGTAATAAACTAATGTTACAAACTAACTAAGTATAACCCGTCTAAAATGCTACACCAAATTTCTCAGCAAAACAGGGTGGGAGTGGGAGCAGTGGATGTTTATAACTGACACTGGCTTTTTTGTTATTCGGTGTAGCCAATGTGGTTCTATGAATACGTAGTTGGAGAGAAATACACAGAAAAAAACCTGTACATTTGATGAGACAGTTTTTTCTGCGCATTTCTCTCCATGTGGCTTTTTGTCGCTCTGTAACAGCTATTCAAACTATCATATATATTATATATGGATATGAGATCCCTGTTTAAAGCATCACTATGTTATCTATACTGTATACAGTTTCACTTTGTATGATTAATTTGATAAGTCCAGATGAAATGGAATCACCTACATTATAGAACTATTTATCCCAATCAGAAAGTACTCCATTGTGTGATTAGGCAATTTACATTATCTCAATACTCTTATGACATCTTTATCTCATTAAATACTCAAGAAAATTATTCTTGGCAACATGAATAAGTATACACTGTAGAAATGTAAAGGTCTTACAAGCTCCCGTTATATAGTTCTCTTTACTAAAAACTTGTCACTCATTATTTGACAACCTGCAAAAGTGACTAAGTAAAATAAATGTGACTCTTTACGTTTGGCTCTTCGTGTCATAATGACTCGGCCTTCTTTCATGAATTTCCCTCGCTGTTTTTTTTTCTGGTATATTCGGTATACGGTACACATTGTGTAAGTACAGTGATCTCCACGTGTTTGCCTTTGAGCGAGTCCCAACTCTTCACATTCCAGCTTTGCATGACATCTGCCACACAGCTTTCCATGTTGTTGTTTCTCTTCAAATATTTGCTCCACTGGCCCTCAGGTGTTTGAGTCAGACCTTAGAAAGCAGTGTAAACAGTAAAACGCCTGCCACGACTGATTCTGAAGGTTAAACACACCTTTTCTGTGTCATTCTTCACTTAGTTCGATGAAGCAATAACAATGAATATACAGCCATCGCCTTTGTTTTACACAAGGATCCACAGTGTTATGTACACATTACCGAATGCAACTGGCTATTTATCAAAAGTTTAACAAAAAAATAATAATTACAAAATAAAAAATTTATATTACAATACTACTGTGTGCTATTTTACAGACCCTAACACACCAGTAGTTGAATCATTACCCCCACAAGACAGAGCATGTCTGTCAGACTCGGGTCTACTCCATGAAGACGGTGAATCATGGCACGATGGTTGTCGACGCTGTTTTTGTCACAATGGCAAGGAAATGTGCTACCTTATCAGATGTTCCCCACTGTCCTGTCCTAACCCTGTTTTTAGACTGGGAGATTGCTGCCCATCCTGCCCAGGTATGCAGTTCAGCAACACATCAGATCATGAACCAAATGCTTTGTGGTTCTTTATTTGTGAAGACAATAGTTGAGATTTGACATCTTTCATACAAATCACCATGAACATCAGAAATGTTGATTTGAATATTAATTTTATTTCTGGAAAAATATCATGTACAGAACTAGTGATATTACTTGACAATTTTTTGGTGAGCAGAAGCAGATCTAATCTAATTGAGGGCGGCGGTATAGGGGCTAGAATCTAATCCCTAGATTATTAGATTTGAATTCTAGAAGACTCATGATTGAGTTGTCTTTATTAGCAATATACTATGTGGGCAGCAGGATTTTTCGGGCAAAAAGCAAAAACAATCAGAAACCTTGTCCTGTCCCATGAAATTTTTTGTTTCGTAGTGAAATACAAGAAGCAATTATTTTTAAGGGTAGGACGGTGAGGAAATATCTTAGGATGTGCTGTTTACGCCGTCTATCGAGATTATTTCTATTAATTTTGATGATTCATTGGCGTGCATTAGTTAGTCATCACTCATCAGTGTTGAGATTTCCTGCGTGCAGTTACACACTGTGTATGAAATCGGGTGACGTTTTGTCAGGAGCATTGTCTACAGCTACTCAGCACCGGCCTCTCATGGAACAATGTAGAACGGTGGATGGAGCACACTTCACCGAGGGTGAGACGTGGAACTTGGACAAGTGTACCGAGTGTATATGCCACGAGGGACTCATTCTGTGTGAGACAAAGGTCTGCCTGCCACTCCTCTGTCACTACCCTGTGAGGCGTGCGTCGCAGTGCTGCCCCATCTGTCAACGTCTGTATTGCAATTTGTTAGTTCATGCATTTACAAAGGGTATTAGTTGATCCATCATGCGTGTGAATGGGGTGGATATCCCTCCCTAAGATGACCTTTCCAATGATACATGCATTTTATCGAAGAATAAAAAAATGATTTTTGGATTTTTTGGGTTTAAATATTGTACTTGATTCATTGCAATATTTTACATAATATTTAATCAAACACCGTTAGATTTTGTAACTAACATAATGACAGTAAGTCTTAAATCTACTTGTTGAACTTTTATACAATATACAACATTAGCCACATCCTTTACATTTGTTCCCAGTGCACATTTTGCGGTGTTGGCAGAATTAAATGCTAGCCTATATTTATGGCGATGTCGACCAGAACAGTAAAGTATTAATTAATTGTTACCGTTATCTTCCTTATGTCAGCTACCAACTCGGTGCCTCGTCTTGCATCACTCAAACCACAGTCTTGCTTCACGAGTGGTCGTGAGAGCTACAAACATGGCGCTGTGTGGCGGGTCAACCCCTGCCAGAGCTGTACATGCAGAGAGGGCCTCATACACTGCTACTCGCAGATGTGTCCTCCGCTAAAATGTCGCCACACCACCCTTCTCAAGGGCTACTGCTGCCCCACATGTATAGGTGAACCTCTCTACTCAATATCGAGCAGTAAATTTATTGCCTACCTGTTCATAGTTGGTTGCAGGAAAAAAATTATGACCTTAAAAGGAATATTCCAATAACAAACATGTGTATTATTATTTCACTAAAAGTGTATTGGAGCTTGTGAAAGAGCTGCCTTCAAAATAATAACTTGTATGAGTCATTTGGCAAGCTGCGTAAGTTGCTGCGAGTCACAGACATGTCAAAAATAATGTGCTTTACTGTTGAAGTATATTTCTAAGAGTAGGTATGATTGACACAATGTGCATTTATAAAAGTTGTTATAATGAATAGTTATCATAATTATAATGTGCTGTTATTATAACTATAGTAATATTAGAGTTAGAAATAGGCTAATTTCCAAGGTAATCATTTTGTAGGCTATTCTTGGCTCTTTACAAAGCTAGCCATAGCTTATGTGGTTAACACCACACGCACATTAGCATAATAAATAATAATAATACATTTGTTTTGGAGGCAGCCTATTAACTAGTGTCTCTAAAGCGCCTATATACATTTTGTGTGATAACTAATTATATTGTATAACACAATAGAATGTACATGTAAGTTAAACCATAGCCTAACACAACAGTTAAATGAAATAATATGAAATTCTATTGATTTATAGTCCCCTTCCCACACATGGCTATCAGAGATGCTTCACAAATTTACAGTTACTGTCAGTGAATAGAAATACAAGAAACATAAGGAATACAAGGAAAACAAGGAATATAGGGAACATAAGGAATACAGTTCAAAGTCGAACTCGGTATACCATATAACATCAGTTATAAATCGCGGGAAAAAAGTGAAGCACCACTTGGCAGATCGTTGCCTTTGTCTTCACACCACTGGTTGCAAACGCCTACGGACAGCCTGATATTTTATCAGTTAGTTTATGGATTATTTGCAGTAAGATGATGAGGTGGAAAAGAGGTAAGAGCCATGGAGAGCATCCAGAGAGTGTCTTAAGTACAACCACATCAGGGGGAAGAAGCCCTTGCATAATCACACTGAAGGGGCTACCCAGACCCCTATGGGCAGACGGGCTATAGGGCACTTTTTACCAGAAAAACGCCACAGATAGTATACTGGCTAGAGCGGGAATCGATCTAGGGAATTGATCTAGGGTGTTTCTCGTTAAACGATATAAAGATCTAACACTGGGGTAGCTGGCTGTCCTGGAATATGGAGTTGTGTGAATAATTACTTATTACTGTAGTGTGAAGAGAAACCATTAATAAGATACAAATAAATTGTCGGAATATGGAATGTTGGAATGCCCATCGAATGTAGACGACAACAAGTCTGTGCCGTGCGAGGCGGATGGAGAGACGTACAGCGTGGGTGAGAAGTGGCAGCAGCAATGTTCTCTGTGTGTCTGCGCTGAGGGTGGCATGATCAAGTGCGTAAATGTCTCTTGTCCCCTACACAAGTGCTTCGTGCTCGTGAGGAAGCCGGGCACCTGCTGCCCGATCTGCCTTGGTATGTGTTACGTGTGAATGTGGAAACGGGTGGAGGCTTGGAGATTAATATAATTTTTATGTGTGGGTATGATTGATGAAATTCAGCGATGTCATCTTATTATCCCATTCGTAAAAAGAAATTTGCATCTAATATGTAGCTTTTGGAGTACGTTATCCTATCCTCACTTGTATATGCAATTTTCTCGCGTATCATTTGGTGATTCCAATGCAGCGTTTTAAATTAACATAATAACAGCTATTCCTTTTTGTCTCGTCCATCACGTGCTATACCATTTCTGTTTGTAAGATTCACTAAAATGCAAATCAGAAAGTGGAACTTGGGAAGATGAAAATAGTCGACAACAGCATTTGCAACATGAATATATGTAGCCTATAAAAATCGACAAGATTGAGTGACTGTCGGTTATGTATAAGGCCTCGCGAGAGATGTGGGAACATTTGGCCAATTAACTAATTCATTGGCACTTTTATGCTTGAAAAGTTGATGTTCAACATTAACTGTTTATTCTTAATATTAAACTAAAATATTTCTAAATAATTTTTTTATCAGTCAATTGGAATTATTTCCATATACAGTGGTTTTATCTTTATCTAGTTATGTCGATCATCTCTGGATAATAGACTATCATTGTTTGTTATTATTTAACTGTCATAATGAATTTGACATTTTATGCATAAATAATGCCACACATAATGTGACTCACAAATTCGTAGTATCATTGTTACTTGGACGTCGGTGAATGACACAGGTGCATGTGCTGCCATATTTGTCTTTGTAAGTACTACAAGCTCTTGCAGCCTAGATTGCTACTGTCAGTAGGCCTGGGTTGTTTTCGTGGTTGGCTCCTATTTCTGTCTCTACGTAGATGATATCAACCTCATCTGAGCACACACTGCTCTGTAAAATTACATTTATTGGCCATTCTGACATATGTTTAGCCTTCCATTTAATCGCATGAGATGATTTAGTATCATAAACGACTCGGCCAACTTGAGTTGAAAAGTATTACATGTCCAGGAGTAAAAGAAAAATGAATAATCTGTCAACAGCGTAAAACATATTATTATGCTTGATAAATTGTTTCAATCTTTATTCAATGCATCTGATTTTGAATGTAAAGAAGCATTTTAGATGTGAGTCATTCGGGAAGGCAGTTGTTTTGGTGCTATACACCTCACATCTTGATTGTGTGGCCACAAATGAATTTTAGTGGCAATATCTACGTACACTACTCAGGGATACGGTATAAATTGGAATTGTCCCAGATTTGGACCCTTGACCTTTTGTGAAGTGAAATTGAATCAATTGGATTTGACAATAGCTGTTTATATTAGTACAGCTATTAATACATTAGAACTCGTATTGTTGTTGTTGTTATTGATTATTCATTATACAAATTGTTGACAAATATATAAAATGAAATTAAAATTGCAGTATGCATAGGGATATATGCATATATACATATATAAGTGATTTTTGTACATACAAAACGTGTACACAGTGTATTCAGTGACTACAGTTCTGTATATGCACTGTATGTATATGGATATTCACGCCATCAAATACAACAAAATGATTATTATTATTATTTATTATTACATGAGCACATTTTAAATGTTTTTTGCCATTCTTTGTCTGCAGAAGATAGCGGTTTCTCCATGGCCCATGCCCGCATTTACCCCCACCACACCCATACAGTGGGCCCACCCCACACACAGCTGCCATCACATTCAGCAGCACACGAGCAGCTGGTTACCATCGCTATTCTATCAGTCCTCTTCATGGTTGTCCTTCTAATTCTCATCGTTATAATCGCTCGCTACATGTGGCGCCGACGTACCGGAAGGTTCCGTGCTGCTGCCAACATCGACGGCATTAATGTTCTCACAGACTTCAAATCAAGACCAATGTCGGACAACTCTGACCTCAATGGCACCACGCCATTCCTGCACAACATCAAATCATTTTCAAAATATGAAAACTGCCCTCTGTCTGACAAACAGGAACAATTCTCAGAGTTGCTGAGTTCTGGAGACAAGTGGACGGATTCAACAACCAATACGTCATTGTCATCGACTGCGTGAAGCTCTTATTGCAATTCTGTTCCTTGTTATATATTTGTTAATTTGTCATTTTTCATAAACATACTTTACGGAGATAACATCTGATTAAATTGGAGAACCAAACTGACAGGGTGTGTCATTCATATGATAACTATAATAAAGGCATTTTGTAGATATGCCATATCTAGTTTGTACAGTCCAGGTAAACTTGCCAAATGAATTGATGTTATTCAGCCATTTGTGCGGTAAACCAACTCGAATGTTGACATACCAAATTAGCTCATCGGGCTAGGACATCTAATGTCGGCTTAAATCATAAGTACCAAAGTCTAGCAGCATGTATTGTGTTCAAAGTACAACGTCAAGTCATAATGTATACAACACGTAGGCTTATAATTTAGATCAAATGATCTTTGCTACTACAAAAAAAGTGCCGGTTATCAATTAATCGATTATCATCAAAAGTGATTGCTATCAAAAAACAAACTTGGTAAGTGTATATTCATATACATCGAGAGCAAACCCGCTAATTTTACATGAGTGCAACTAAGGAACTTCTAGCAGTGTCTGATGATGCATTACTAGTTTTTTGGTGGTCAAGAATATCTTGAATTGTACATCCATCGATATATTATTATCCATGCGAGTTGTGGTGTTATGTAAGATGACATACTGGACATACTCCCGGTTGGCGCACCGTGAATCTATCGTGACCACGTCTGGCCGCGATTCATCAAGCACTATTTATTTGTGTTGTTATCTCTATATATCCACCTTTGAACGCACACTACCATGCACGCGAAGTGTAATGTGTCAGCTTGTATATTCCAGTAGTAGCTATATATGCGACTACACATATCGGTACAATAATTATTATAATAGCATTGTATATTTTTATTTTGAAATTATACCAATTTTCAACTCGCCAAATAACCATGAGATGGTCATTGGATGATGTCAGGTCGACGTAATGCGCAGCTATAATTTACTACGTATAATTCGTACTTCTAGATGGCATCACTCCTGAATTTACTTGCTTCGTAAAATAAGGCTTTCAGCTACGGTAGGTTTCCACATTCAGATTCAGTGATCCACCCTCCGGGGTGGGTTATCTGTGGAGTAGCCAGGCTCACTGCATTCAATGTATGCTATGGGTGGCCACCACAAGAAGCTATTACAGAAATTTTGAGTTCTTGCATTATTATTTAGTTGCCAACACCAAAAGAAGGGGTAACACATCAGGGGAATAATTCACTTAATGAAGAATGTTTTTACATTTGAATGCTTGTGATATATTTTTGTAGTGAGCCATAAAGGTGTTGCCACCTCTTTTGCATTTAGATTTTAGTTTTTTGCTTGCACAGCTACCATGAGTTAGTGGCTAAAATTCCCTCATTTGGAGTAACATCATATTTGTTCCTATTCCATTTTCTCTTCACATTGACTTCGTATAAGAATAATATATTGTTACATGTTTATTTATAGTGCTACCATATAGTTACAAAATAGGTCACGCTGAAATCTTATAATGGTAATACTATTGCAGGGGATAATGCACCAAAAGATGATATAAAGCCAAATGAAATAACTCATTGAGACATGGATAACCTACCTCGGCACATCAAATATCACATCAATATCGCAGAATTGTTACTCAGTTTCGATCCAGCTAAATGCCGTATCTCCCATTATGTATTGTGTTTGTGTAGTCTGTTATACGAGAGCAATGCCACCTAATATCATCAAATAATGTTACTAAAACTGGTTGAAAGCTTCAATGGAGTGATGTTAAAGTCAACAGCAGATATAGACAGTCTGATATAACTATTTTTTGCACATTTTGTGGACCAACTTCTGTATATAAAACCAGTTATACTACGACGATGCCACCGTATGGCATCCGACTCATTGTCGTATTTGTGGGTTAGTTACATCATTCCTATGGTAACTCGTTACTTTTCTGTAACTAACTCCCTACTAATATGTTATCGCCTGTTAATGCTTCCTCTCCTACGTGTAAACGCTTTATAGTACGTACTAGGGCTTATCAATTACAATAAATAAAGTTGAAATAGCGATGATTTTATAAACCTAGGATACATATCACACATCTATTGCTGACCGTGGTATTTGTGATCACTGGTCACCAGGGGAATCGACCCATAGTACGAGTCATTGCATACGATTGCATTGCGTACTTCTGTTTAAACTTCAGTAACTGTGTAACTTGACATACATATTGTGCCGTATCAAAGGTTGTGAACTCTCCCAGAATCCTGGGTTTAACTGTTGAACTGTTGAATATAATTATTGTTGTGATTAGCCTCATCCGTCGTGTATCTTGTCTTTTGTACAAGTGTTCATGTGACACTTTATTGCTTCCATTTGGTTTATTTTCTAACATTGCGCTTCCCTCTAACTGGCAAATACGATGCTGTTAACGAACATAGTCTTCCGAGCCTTTTATAGATTTTCCTATGTATCGAGGTAAAAAGTAAGGTTTTAGTGCTATTTTATTATTGGTAATAAATGTCAGTTGTACTTACAACATTGCCTCCTTTTTACAATAGCCCATACTTTATCATTTTCAAGCACGAAAATCTTGCTTATTTCCTGCCGTGGCAGGTATTGGGCGCAAATCAGTTATGTGCAGATTCAAACCAGCAACTGTTCGTATGAAAAGCTGCGCTTCTAACACTTGCGTTAAAGATGCCAATTACATATGGTCATTGAGCATATAAGTAAAGCTATGGCGTCTACATCTAGATGTGTAAAAACCAAACCTTATCCCATCTACCTAAATAGCAATTCGCATCTCATAAATCAGAAAAATACCTAATCATCTATTAATCTTCTACCTACGCAAAAATAGTCACCATGCAGAGTGTAAATTGTATATTTATAAATTATACAACATGGTAATACACAAGGTTAAAATTAAGTACACATAACACGACGTAATTTTTGGTACAGTAATGAACTAACTTGTAATCAGTGCACAAGTGGAATGAGAAATGTTGAACATGAAACCGGTATGAGCCGCAAGTATGAAATTATGGCTATATGCTAAAAGTCTTCCCCTCATACACACACACACACACTGTATTTAAAATTTATGTAGCGATCGTTACCTGATGTATGTGTCGTCGTCGAATGTAACATATTACATCTACAATAACATTGTACATGGTGTTGTAAAAAACATAGGTTCATTTAGTGACACCTTACTTTTTTTGATTATTTCGGCAACTGATTACTCGTGAGTGTATATGGAAAAGCAGTAAATGTTACACGATGAATACAAAATAGATAATTTGTGGTTTTTCTACAGATGGTCCACGGTCCTGTTGTATGTGTAATTCGGGGAGCCAATGTGGTTCTATAAATAGTTGGAGAGAAATGCATGGAAAAACCTATACCTCTGATGGGACACGAACCCACGACCTCCAGATAACCGGTCTGGTGCTTTACCAACTGAGCTACAGTGGCAAGCTTTTTCCTGTGCATTTTATCTATTTAACGCCGTTTTTTAGAACCACTGATGTTTAAAGTCCGTATATCATAGCCAGCGATATACACAGATATCTGTAACAAGCATGATGGATTATAGACTGATTGGCTGATTTTTGTGGTGTTTCCATATATATTTGATGGTAATTGGGGGAGCCAATGTGGTTCTATAAATAGCTGGAGAGAAATGCACAGAAAAAGCTATAACTCTGAGAGGACTCAAACCCACAACCTCCAGATAACCGGTCTGCTGTAGTCATTCAATAATGCTAGGAATCTCATGGGCTGTCTCAGTGCGTATCGTTGAGTAAGGTGAAATTTTATTCGTTAATACCATGTGACAGAGCAGGGTTGACAAACGTACAAATCAAATTGTTATTTTATGTGCTTTATAATTAGTTCTGTTCTAATAAAATGCTGTAAGTATGAGTTTGATTTATTGTGTAACTTCTGATCGTAAATGCTAAGATTTGACTAAGTCATTGTTGAATAAGAGAGTTACATAAAGCAACTAAAACCAAACAATTAATTATGCTATAGCATGAAGTAACAAAAATATACAGAAAAGGTAAATAATGGCAGGATTTTATTATCGTAAATAATGTGCAACGGACTATATCCTAAAAACAATATATATAAAATAGACACCCAACAAATGATGTCCATGTGAATAGACTAAAGCAAGTCCAGATGACTGAGATAACTGCGTGATAATACTACCCTTATCCACTCACTTCAAACTACTTCACGAGCTTTACTTATCAGGAATTGATCCAATAAATCAAACCCTAAAATCAAATTATCACGTGGTGCCACATTATAACATGCCTCAAAAGATTACTGAGTAATGCTGTTCACTTGAACACGTGACTAAATGCAGTTAGGTCACTATTTTTAACTTAATTCAGCGCTATGTAAATAACTGTAGACTGATAATATAAAGTAACTTCATTGAAATGACATAAAGGAGTGCCATGATGACTAGAAAACACTGAATGCTTGGACCCCTGGTGAAATAACAAGGACTTGTGCACGAAGGATGATAGGAAATGCATTGCAAGATGAATTCGGGCAAATTTACACTCGTATATTTATGTACTCGCGTGTAGTTAAAGGCGCTTGTATCTAAAGGTTCATCAATTAGCATTTTATATTTTGTACTAACTAATTGATAAATTGTACTAACTAATTGATAAAAAGATAAAATACACAAAATAGCTCATAGGATATAAGATATTTTCAATGGTTAACAATGAAATTATTTCATATAATCAGACAGGCAGTCTTATCTAATCAAATAAAATTGACCCTTGCACTATATAGAAATATGGCTATACATGGTGCACGAACTGGCTCTTCTTGTCTACATAGATGTATTAAATACAAACCAAACAGAAATCAGGTATTTGGTATATAAGCAGTATGCGATCTAGTTTTTGTGACTAGTAGACGCACGAGAACTGATTATGTCTGGTATGGGCTATGGTGACACCTGCACCAGTGTTCAATAGTAACACTTTGATGTGTGTATACTGTAGATGACTTATCGACTTATCCTGAAAATGAAGTCAGCAGCAGTGAGTTTGTGAGAAGCAATGAACTTGATGTGTGAGGCTTGAAGTGTGAAAAAGCTAGGGTAGCGGTGATGAAACTACGTCTGAGAGAGGACTTGTGACCAGTACAGGCGTAAACGCTTGAGCCACTGTGACCAATACTTGACACATGTCGACTCGTCCATGAAATGGGCGTGTGCCGCAGTGCCATCATTGTAGGCGATTACAATCAGGGCACTTGTCACCTGTGAAACACCACGCACAGCTACTATCAGGAGACAGTGTTAAAATCTACTGCCTACCAATCGAATAAAACCCCCCGAAGAATGCACATTTTCATCGATTAAGATAGAGTAAAAACAACCTGTAAAAGTGAATGTAGTGACTGAAATTGGTTAGCAACTGGTTTTCCGCTGACAAGGGTTATGGTCCGAGACACATTGATATACGGATTTCTTTTAACTCCAGCTTGTTATGTAACGATACGAATTTCAAGTCATCTAATTCAATCTACAATTTATAGTGATTAAGACTATAGAGAAATAGAAAGAATCTCCATTCCTTCATTTCAATAGCAGAAATGTGGCAACAATATATTTAGGCAATAAAGAACAGTAGATATAAAAGTGCTTTCGGAACCTTCATGTCATATTGGTTATCATGGTTTAGGGCACCGATGTAAGCAACTGCCTGGAGCGGGTTGTCATATGTAGACGACAGGAAAGGCTTGGGTTTCTGGGATGTCTTCCAGTCAATGAGGCATACTGCATTCCTAAAAGTAACAAACTGACATTTTGGCTGGGCTACAATTTTTGATGATGGTGGCAACAATCTGTTGTTTACGGGCCAATGTAGTTTCTAATGAATGGACAGAATTTTTGCTCACAATTCAAATAGCCATAACAGCCAAATCTTCATCCCATAAAGTATAGTAAAGAGCATTAGCCAAATTTTTTCCCTGTTCTTCAATGCTAGTTAATTCAACTAGTCTATAAATCAGACTACACTATGAGAGACTCTGTTAACTGATTGAGCTCCATGCATCATGTCTTCCGACAAAAAATCAAAACATGGCCGTCATGATGACAAATCCTGACTAAACTATTTTACGCAACAAGTAAATATATTTCGGAAGTTACCTCCCTTTGTTCATATGATGCCATCCAAAAAATATCAAATGAGACCATCTTTGAGATAACTTCTGCCAAATGGCGAACATGTATGATGAAAGGATTAAGAAATTTTGGGGGGGCATAATTACAAACATTGGTAGGAGTTACTTCCCTGGGTTCCGATTGTGTAAACCTGAACAAATCTAAAAAGACCAACCCGGGAACAAGGTCCGCCTAATTACAAATAAAATATACATAGTATGCACAGTATAACTGTATTTACGGTTGGGGCGAAGAAGAGATACCAAAATACAGTACAAAAAGCTGAGAAGTATATAGAAATTACTATGCAGAAATACAGTGCTTGTTCTTAAGTTAATGGATGGAAGGGTCAGTGTGGGTTATAAAAGTGATCATAAACTACTTGGTACAATGTCATAAAACAATCAGACTGGGCATAGATGTCATGAGTGAATGAGATTCAGTATGAGATCAGATCAGTTTGATGATGGCACCTGTGTGCACTATATATACACCACAGGGTCAATGCCATACCACATAAATCCTATGGAAATAGGCAATGAAAAGAGCTATAAAAAACTGAAATGCTATTTGGTGAATTTGGTAACACTGCCAAACTTGTTCCGGTGTATTTATTGCTTGTAACCCCTGTGCTTACTGAATTGCTCATAAAAACTACGTGATAATATGCAGTGTATGAAAAAGAATTACTGTACCACTGTACCGGTCCTATAGTTTCATACATTAAGTAATATAATAAAAAAGTTGAAATAATATTCATTGATGATATAGTTAGAAATTTTCATTACTCAAATTCTGTTAATTAGTTCTAATAAAGTGAATAGAATAGAACTTCTATCATTACGTCGTTAAGAAAAGGTCTAACAGTAGTGGGCAGTACCTTCTACATTAGAGCAGATGCACTGATGCAAATGGACCTCTAAAAATAAAAATTAAAAAGCTTTAATGCCCCATGGAATCTGATGCCAGGCTTTTTTGAGAACTGTATGAAAATGCTTTTGCATCATTATAAACAATGTTACATCTTTGTTATATTTGGCTAAAGCGAGATTTTTTCATGAGCATCTACAAACTGTACACTATACCAATTATGCTTACTGGTATATATTATCATAACATGAAATGTCGTGAATAAAAGTAAAGTACAATTAATTATGTCAATGTGCCTTGTGGTTGTACTTTACGAAACCAGTCCAAGATAAAATCCTTGGCTGAAATGACTCATTTTTTTTCGATTTTTCGACTACATTGCATAGCATGGGACGTAACTCTACATTACCACATATAGTGTATGGACAGTTTATATCCCTTGGTTCCTACCTACATAATCAATGATCACTGACTACGAATGGCAAATACATGAGTCTCAGGGCTAAAAACATGGAGTTGTTGATCTGTGATACTTGTGATACTCTGTGTGACTTGTAATGTGTGTAACCTATTTAATCTCTTGTATTACGATTTGCATCTGAATAAGTATACTTGATATATTCGAGTAATCTTCATCTCTGCCAAAAAATTCTCGCTCTAACCAGTATACTACCTGAGAAATTTTTCTGGCAAAAGCGGAGCCCTTGCAGTGTGGTTCTATTAGGGCATTTTCCTTCTGACGTAGCTGTGCTTCAGAAGCTCTATGGATGGTCTCAATGACGCTTACCTCCCCACTGTCATCATCTCATTGTATATAACCATTATCTATTATAAACTTAGCCAGGTGCGCAACCTATGTAACCTGTCTGGTGTAGACGTTTGCAACTAGTGGTGTGAATGATAAAGGTCACTGGTCTGCCTATACGCGGCAGACACGTCACAGCAGGTGTTTTCCCCCCACCCCTTATGCCATCATGTTGTTTTGTTGTGTTAATAATATTTGTAGGCTAGCTCTGTAAAGGGCCGAGAATGGTTATCAGCATATAAGTACATGCAGACATATATCTCAAGTATATTGCAGTGCCTCAGTAGCACGTGACCACGCATTGCAGTCGTCATAGCAACCTGTACTTAGTAAAAAGCTAACAAAACGAAGTTTCAGGTGGTTGAAATTTTTGCGAAAGAATGAAACTCGCAAAATTAGCAAAAAATAAAAGTAAGCAAAAATGCCTTACTTGCGCGTGTAAGTGGCGACACAGTCAAACTGGCCTGAGTACTGGAGATGGGGGTGGGTCACGCGACTCTCAAGCAACCGTACATCCTCGACATTCCCAAGTACGTTCTGAATGCTGTCCCAGTTACCCCTGTTTTCCGCAGCAAGCTCGATATCAATGACCGGTGTGCCTGACAGTAATGACTGGAGACATGTGTGAAAGTTGACACCTCGTTTCAAGATATCTGAGGGAGAGACATCACACTACATCCGTTAAACAAAATTCAAATACTAACAATGAATTGGGACATTCTTTTGAAATACAAAAAGTTAAGATACTACCTATAAGTTTCAATGAATGCCTTTGTATACAACTATTCTTTGTCAGGTGTAATGATGATCATATGTACCACCATATAGGTTGTATATGTTATCACATTACGCAGTCTATTTTCAAGTTTCCGATGACAATCGCCATCTTAAATGTACATATGAGAGCCAACCAAATTCATTGGTGTGTCACATAAGAGTATATTGTTAATTTGGAATGTAAAACAATTTTATTTTGTGATCTCATATTGCTATTTCGAATAACGAATCAAAACTTTCCCAGTATGCATATCAATTTCGGACATAGAGAATGTAACACTACGCCATAGGATTTCATTGCTTGAATTGGCATGGACTTTGGCATAATGTCTGTTCAAGTATCAGCCACAAAGTGGACTTGCCGCTCAAACTTTGATACTTGATGAATATTCATATTCCATATTAGTGCATGATCACGTTGATTTCAGTTACGGCAGCCAATATTTTAACAGAGTATATATAACGTGGAGACAAATGTGATTTTTGTGATTTATCAAAATGTTGACATTACCGATTATGTATTAAAATAATAAATGCAATGGGCATGATTTTGAACTCAGTGTGGTATCTTATCTCTGACTATCACTGGTTTTGAAACTGCTCAGAATATGTAATGGACTTATACGGCAGATATATGTCAAGATGCGATATTTTGGACCTCAATATTTACGTTGATTTATACAACCAGTCAACTTAAAGGTCGTTATATACTGTAAGTAGTAGAGAGTCGAGACACAAAGTAACGAGTCACGGTAATGTTCGTTCTACTTATGTCACCTTCTTGGTATTGCTTGAAGCCATCCTCTCCCATCTGTTTGATCATCTTCTGCTTCCATCGCTGAAGTATCATTTCATTTTCAGCCGATCTTGTAGCATTCAGAATTCTGGAAACACTAGGTACATTGATGAGTGCTTTATTCACCAACATATCCTTCAACCCTGACAATTCCTCGTCATCCACTTCGTTCAGTCGTGCACGTTCTATTAAATCCAACTGTACATCCAGTAGCGTATGCTTCTGGATCTCTGTGTGGTAATTGTCGGGAGTTTCAACCTCCGTGTGGTAATTGTCGGGTGTTTCAACATATTCGATCTTTGGTTGTGCATCGCAATGACTTATCTTTTTGAAGAAAGGTGCATCAACATTGCACAAGGGTGCGCTTTCTTCAAAATCACTTAAGCCGACATTTAACTGGGGCTCAGGAATATAATTGTAGTATTCCGTCACGTTTTCTGAAGCCAACTTCTTTTTTTCTTTGCGAAGTAGAGGTCCATATAAATGGTTATTTTCTTTATACCAACGCATTAATGCCAGTGCATTGCTTTGCTTTGGCCCCAATGATGAGAAGCGTTTCAATAAAATAGTCAAAGTAAAATCATAAGATAACAGCGACGAAGTCATGGACCTGACAATACTAGCCATCGCAGACTTCTGGAACAGAATAAATACCAACATACCATCGATACTAGCTAACTTCCTAAGCAAAAAATGAGAGTGAAATATGATGACATTCAAATGAAATATCTGTAAATATGTCACAGCTCATACAAAATCGTAAAAGGTTACTGTACTACGTACAAACAATATGACACATTGAAGAAAATTTCATTTTTTACCACATAACATTTCGAATGTATTTTTGTACATTTGTAAAAAAACGTATAAAACTAGTGCTATATAATGTAAGGTTTTTGTATTACTTTGTTTATTTGTGGCTTTTAGTATGTTGTTATCACAAACTTCGTTAGTAGCATAACTTAAGTTAATCGGCCTCTTCTTGTGAGTCATATATCGTTCATACCTGGTATCTCTTCTGCTTTCAAGTTAAAATATTCATTAAAAAACACGCAAAAGATTATGTGAAACTAAAACAACAGTCGATACTGATGTAAACATGCATATAAGGATGCGCAGTCGTCAGTCAGATGGCGTTATGATATCAAACTACGTTTCGCGGGTGCCGGGTGATTCGACCGGCGTTGGCTTCGACACGGACGATTCGACCCACGTTATAGTAGGGGGCTATAGACAGACGATTCGACCCGCTTCATATTCGACCCGGACAATTCGGCCCACGTAGTACAGACGATTCGCCCCACATTATGTGATTATCCGATGAGTTAGAGAAGTGTATGAATCACATCTCATGTACCTTCCTACACTTTCTGCAACTTCCTACAACTGATACCACGCGTATATGACCCGTCGACTATTCACCTCAGACGATTTGAAGTGGAATAAAGCGATGTGGTGATGTTGAGCTCCAGCTGCCATAGTTCTTGCTGTGACTTTTTCTATTGCCAAGCAATAATGGTTCGCCCAGCGAATGCTACATTGCAATTGGAACTCGCCCTCTCTTTGATGTACTGGTAGCCGTCACTGTCCAGTGTGTCTTGACCAGGTTTTGACCCGCAGGCTATAACACGGTAGGTTGTCGGAGATGGTGGTGCCGTGACCGCTTTCTCGGTGATCGAATTTTCTGTTACTATTTCCACTGGGGATGTGTATGTGAAATGCCTCGTCAATTTACATAGCTACGCGCTCTTCTTCCACATTTTCAGTCTCGACAGGTGCAATGTTGCCAATGCTCGCACTGGGCGCACTTCTGCCTTTCCGCACTTCAGCCGCGCAAACAACGCATTGATTATTGGTATATGACTCCATGATAAAAGGACTCGCAGTTATGAGATAGTAATAGTGATATAGATGAGAGAAGTGAGAGAGCAATTGATGAGAATGACTGGTATGACTATATATTTTCCATGCACACATCAAAGTCGTGTATGTTTATACACAAAGATCACACGGAGAAAAAATACAGTGGAAAATACCTTTTGAAACTCATTGAATTAAATTTCAATTTGAATTACTCATCAGGAATATGGTACTAGAGTCGACGTCTCATCTATTCCACAGATGACCAGAACTTGGCACATTGATCACAAAAATCACATGCATGTCAAAACTAGCACCCAGACAGTCAGTTTTATCAATCACGGCGGTGATATAAAAGAAAACATGACCACGTTCGCCCAATGAGAGGCGTGGTACAATGGGTCGAATCGTCCAATACAGCGGGTCGAATCGTCTGGAGTGAATCGTCTAGCCCGCGTGAGCTGGGTCGAATGGTCCGAGTCGATACCGATGTGGGTCGAATGGTCCGTCATTCCCATCCGCTAGTCGTATAATAATATACGCTGTATTTTTTAGTAGTTTAATTTTTTGGTCATATTATGAGTAAAGATATCATAGATCTAGAAACTAATTTGAGAATTGGCATAAAAACTCAATTGCATTCTAAATTTGAAGGAAAGGAAACGTACGAATAGGCTAATTCGTGCCGTGGTGTTGAATTTCAGAATTTAATTCCAATATGGCCGCTACCAAGAAAAAAGTTGTTTCTAAAGATGATTTACGGCGTTTAATGAAAGCAAAGACAGCAGAAAACAAAACAGCAGAAAAAATTCAGCATCCTCTCGCAAAGTAATTTAATAATAATAATCTATTTGTTTTTAAGGCGCCTTAATAATTAGTATGTCTCTAAGGCGCCTATATACATTGCTTGTGATAACTAATTACATTGCATAACACAATAGAATGTACATATAAGTTAAATCATAGCCTAGCACAACCGTTAAATGAAATTAAATTATATTTGATTTCTAGTGCCCTCCTGACACATGGCAATCAAAGACACTACACAAATTGATGGTTACTATGACTATATACAATGGTTACTATTTTTATACACGGTAATATTTTGTGGCTCCTCATATTTGACTTGTTTGAAGTGCCTCCAAATAACAACCTCTTTAGCTTTATCAATGTGATTGTGAATGTTAATTTCGGCAAATTGATTCAT